>APFE031483930.1:8486-33799 GCA_000404065.3 Pinus taeda | reverse complement strand
TAGAAAGGCCAACAAATTGGCTCACATCCTAGCTAACGAAGGGGTCACCTGTAACGACAGCACGAATTCGATGAGATGGCGAGAAATGCCGCAAAGCCAACTAAAAGCTCTTTGCCACACCTAGGCAGAAGAGGGCAAAAGAGTGTACTAGAACAGAGCTAAGGAAGCCAAGATGCAATGAGCAGATTTTTGCAGGTTTCACATGGCTGGTCATACAGATTAACAAAAGAGAGCACGAAAGAGGAGGACTCTGCAGCTTTGATCATTAATCCGCCGAAAAGCCCTGAAGGCGCATGCTAGGTTTTCACTGTCAGGAGAATGGTTGAGAACATTAAATGTTCTTGCTGCATCATTTCCCATTCCTCTCATGACAGGGTTGCTAAACCACCTATCGGGGGGTTTTGGTGCGATCGCACCACTTTCAAGCCGAAGGTGATTTCGTCGGGTAGCGATACCTTTCATCGCTCAACACATGGATGAGGGAAGGGTCGGGAAACCACCCTCGTCGCACATTAAACTTCAATCAATTTCGAGCGTGCAATATTCTGCTCCACCATCCGATTATTTCTCGTCCGATCAATGCCCAGGAATGTGTGAGGGTTTAGTGGGGTCAGAGGGTTGACTTTATGCTTCATATTTCTCTAGCATAGGTTTATTCAAGAATTTTGGGAGGCAGGGTTCCTATAGCAGTTAGAGAGCGAGTCAGCATGGGGTTTTGGCCAGAAAGTTATTTTATTCGGTACCCGAAAGTGAGTGGTGGGATATTTTAGGGGTTAGAGAGCTTAGAGAGTTTAGAACAACCTACTATTTATGGAATTATGTAAGTATTGTAAACTATGTTTGACTTAATGAAAAAGAAGGCATGACTCTTCCTTAAGCAAAAAAAAAGATAATGTAATAGTGTTGTATGACAAACAATATGAATAATAAGAATGTATTCAATTATAAATAGCCTTCATTGTGATCAATCTCAAACTATTTTCTTCTCTTGTTCCTATTGTCACCCCTGTTAGTTTTGTCATATTTTCATATCTATTATAAGAAAAGTGTATTTTAAATCGTAAATCATTCAAATCCTTAACTCGATTTATTGTAGTAAACATTTTACCTTTTCTCTCTTGCTCTCCAATATTGATAGTTTGAATTACTATAACACAAAAACCAATGCACATTGTCAATAATTGTTTTGCGTTTAAACTAAAATCAACAACACTGTTAATCCAATCACTTTAAAATTAATGTAGCATCATACATCCAGTTATATCAAATTAGAAATCAACATGTACATTGAAATCAATGGATCTAATGAAAGTAATCAAATATGATTAGAAAAAACATCTACACTGAAATTAATGCATCTAATGCAAGAAATCAAATACAATTAGAAAAAACATCTACACTAAGATCAATGCATCTAATGCAGGTAATCAAATAGGATTAGAAGTCAACATCTACACAAAAATCAATGCATATAGTGTAAGCAATCAAATACAATAAAAAATTAACATCTACACTGAAATCAATGCATCTAGTGCAAGCAATCAAATATAATTAGAATTCAACATCTAAATTAAAATCATTGCATCTAGTGCAAGAAATAAAATAGAATTAGAAGCAATCTACAATAAAATCAATGCATCTAGTGCAAGCAATCAAATAGGATTAGAAATCAACATTTACACTGAAATCAAGGCATCTAGCGCAAGACATCAAATAGCATTATAATTTTAACATAATAATTAAAATTAGTGCATCTATTGCAAACAATCAAATAGGATTATAAATTGATGTCTACAATAAAATCAATGCATCTAGTGCAACCAATAAAATAGAATTATAAAACATCTACACTTAAATCAATGCATCTAGTGCAAGCAATCAAATGGTATTAGAAATAAACATCTACAATGAAATTAATGCCTTTAGTGCAAGAAATCAACTATCATTCTAAATCAACATCTACACTGAAATCAATGCATCTAGTGCAAGCAGTCAAATAGCATTAGAACTCACCATGTATGCTAAAGACAATGTAGCTAGTGAAAGGAATATACTTCCCTCTCTCCCCCCTCCACCTATATCTATGTCTTTCTCCACCTCTCCTTCTTTGTCTCTCTATATCACCCCCAAACATACACACACACTCTCCATCTCTCCCTTGTCACTTCCTCTCTCACTCTCTCCACTTCTTTCTCTCTGTGTCTTTCTTCTCCCCCTCCTCTCCCCTTCCAACTCCATCTCTTTGTCCCTCCTTCTCTCCTCCTCTCTCTTGTCCTTCATCTCTATCCCTTTCTCTCCCCCAATCTCTCTCTCTCTCTCTCTCTCTCTCTCTCTCTTCTCCCTCCAACCCTATCACTTTCTCCCTACCTCCCTCCTTCTCCCTCTCCTACTCTCTCCCCCTTTGTCTTTGTGTCTCCCTCTCTCTCTCTTAGCCTTATCTCCCTTTCTCATTCCTCTCCTTCTCTATCTCTTCATTCCTCCTCTTCCTTCTAATTTAGTTTACGCCCTTCAAGGCAAGCGATCAATTAGAATTATAAATCACCATCTACACTAAAACAATGCATCTAGTGAAATAAATATTCTTCAATATCTCGCCCCTCTATCTATATCTATATCTCCCTCCATCTCTCCTTATTTTTCTCTCTATATCACCCCCCCCCAAAAAAAAAACATGCATGCTCTCTCTTTCCATATTTATCTATATATAACTCTCTCTATCTCTTTCTTCTTCCCAATCTTTACCTTCCATCCATATATTTAGCTCCCTTTATATCTCTTTTATCTTTCTATACCATACCCAAAACATACACACTCTTTTTCCATATACATCTATCTCTACCACCCTCTTCCTCTCCCTCACTCTTTCTCTTCCCCTTCTATCCCTCTCTCCCCCATTCTATCTCTCTTCCCTCCATCTCTCCTCTCTCCCTCTCTCTCCATCTCCATCTCCCTTATCACTCCCTCTCACTCTCTCCTCCTTTCTATGTATGTGTCTTTCTTCTTACCTTCCTCTTTCTCTCTTCCCCTACCTCTCTCCTTCTCCCTCTCATGTCCTCGCTCTATTCCTTTCTCTCCCTTTCTATCCCACCTCCCCTCGCTCTCGCTCTCTCTCTCTCGCTCTCTCTCTCTCTCTCTCTCTATCTATCTATCTATCTATCTATCTATCTATCTATCTATCTCTCTTCGCCCTCTAACTTTGGCTCTATCTCCCTCCCTCACTACTTCTCTCTCCTTCTCTCCCCCCTTCCACCTTTTATCCATCTCACCTTATTTGTCTTTCTATCTCACCCCCAGGCATAAACACTCTTTCTCAATTGCTTCCTTGTCATTCCACCTCTTTATTCCCACTTTTCGCTCTCTATGCCTTTCTTCTTCCCTCCCTTTCTCTCCTTCCAACTCCATCTCTCACTCCCTCTATCTCTCTATCTATATCACTATATGTCTTTGTTCTTCCCTCCCATATATATCTAGAGCTAATATATGTCATGGTATATTAATATATATTGTAATATAAAAATTTTGATATTATATTAAAGTTTAATATTGTATTAATTAAAAGTTATTATGTTGAATAATATTACTATTAGATTTAGTAATAATATGAATATGAATATTAATCTCTCAATATTAATAGTAGATTTAATAATGTTTTTGTGTTGCATGATAACAGGATTTATAATAAAAGTACATCAAATCAATATTTTCTAATATTACAACTTTTATGTGCAAATATTTATGTGTATAAAGATTTTAATATACCCACATGATATGATTTTCCTTTTAAATATTCAATTTACAAATAATTAATTAAATGAAAATATTGAAATATTTTAGAGCAAGATCTTGGATTCATTGTGTTCAATTTACCTTTTTGCCTTGATTTAAGAAATGGTAGTGGGTTTAGGAGTAAAGATGTTTAGCATTGTACGTAATTTGGAATTTTAATGTGGTGAAATTTTTTGTTGAAGGTAAATTTATTGTATTGTAGTGTTTTTTTTTTTTTTTTTTTGTATCTATATGGTTATTTTCATTTTTGCATCAGGCAAACATTAGTTTTTTCTATTTTAATTATTGTTATTTAGAAAAACATAAACATTATTTAGGTTTCTATTTATTTTTTTTTTAATGTTGGCCAACATAAAATTTAACTTTGAGCATGGACATACATACACATCTAGGTCATACTGGGTTGTAGAATGCGCCTCTCGGTGCAAAAATGAAAAAATCTATACAAACTAGAATGGAAATACTCCTTCATAACAACATATTTCCAACCATATGACACCTTTATGATATCCATTAAATCTAGAGTTAAATATACCCATTTTCCTACCCTTGAATGAATGATTTGATAGATCAAAGAGTAGATTTCATGTATCTCTGGAATGTGGAATACATTTTTTAAGGTTCCATAATCATTATCCACTCTACCTTAGCAAATACATTTAAAGGAATATTTGTTTCCACTAAAATAAGAGAAATAATGCAAGGTTCCAAACAAGAAAAAGTATGTTTTGAAGCATCCATATGATGATAGGCTCGACAACCCAAAATCCAAGTATTAGATGAGGAAGAAAGAGAAATCAAAAAATGGTGATTACATTTATCATTAGGTTTTCTATCTCCATACTTCTTCATGGCATTTTTTAGCAAGAAATATGCAAGAATATGTTGATTATTTTTTAAAGTACTTGCACTTTATTCTCTCCTTCTTTCACTTTCCTATTTTTGAGCCTGAATACTTAGTGGTTTCATTTCTTTTTCCCTTCTTTTGATGATCACCTATCGTTTGTTTTGATTCATCCTTGTCTTTATATATAACAAGTGGATGGGAATAAAATACTTGAGACCACCCATTTGTATGAGCATATTTTGCTACTATATGAATGATTTAATGAATTCATTTAAACATATCTTCCACACCTTACCCATTGATATCATTCTAGTATGAAAGGAAGAAATAAAGATAGAATACCCAATTCTTGGGTTATACATAATAGAGAAGATTAGTTCCTTATCTTTCATATCAATACCACATGTTTTGATGTACTGAACCAAAGTATTGAAGTTGGATAATAAGTATTATAGGGTGTAAAAATTGCTTAGGATTAACAAGGTGAGCGCATACTAGTGTCTTCTTCTTTCATCATTCTTCCTAAAAGAACCCTCCAATTCAGTCTAGATGTCTCCCAGTGATGAATAATATTCCAGATGGAAGAGTGAATCTAGAAATATGTACAAGCATAACAACAAATGTGCATCATCAATCTTGTTTAAATAATTTTCCTTCTCTATAATTGAAATAGACTCTAGTTCTATACCCATAATAATCTAATAAATTATGTTGCTTCTCAATAGGAGTATAAATTTTCACTTCCATTCAAAGCAATTGAATGGAGTGAGGATCACTATATTGGTTGTTCCATTTTCATTGTATTATTTAATTTCATGTTGATTACAATGAAATATATGTGTTTCTTCTTACAAGCTCCTCATGTGTTGTGATGCCATGTTAAATTTTGATTACAAGCACACAATAATCTGGTTGTGAGAAGGAAGTAACACTAGGCAAAGGAGAAAGAAGAAAGAATTAGACAACACACTTTAGAACAAATAGAGAATGATACCAACTTAGAATTTCTTGTATCGCATTGAATTCCATATATATATATATATATATATAACACTCTCTTAGAGAGAGGAGCAATGTGCACTACTTGTTGGTCCTTAGTGATAAAAATTGCTAAAGCATACACAATTACAGAAACATAATCATATATCAGGCACAAATGGTGCATGTGTAATCACACTCACACACAGATTACATTTAGATCACTCTATTAAATAGAGTTTTTGAGATTCAACTTATTCCTAATTTAGAGAGAGTGGTTGAGAGAATTCCTCAACCATCACAAACCACTTTCTTAAATATGGAATGTAAGCATTAACTCCAACATCCCCCCTTAATGATTACATTACATGAAAATAACAAAATAATCAAGCTTATTAGTAGATGCTCCATCAAGTTGCCTCGTAACCCTCGGAAAGGTGTAGTTGGCAAGTTGGATTCCCGAGTTCCCTTCCTCAACTCCTGAATCAAGGACCTCCTAAAGTCAATTACTAGACAACATCCCAATCTGTCACATAACCTCATTAGGAAACCACTTCCACGTCTACCACTAATGAGGGATCCTTCCCTAGATCCGCAATTGCCATACTATCTCGACAACCATCCATATTGAGCCTTACTGCTACTTGATCTTTATGTACTGGCATCAGACACATAGTTGAACTGCTAGTTATTTTAAAATAGTTTAATAGATTCACTCTCTTCATTGGATTCATCATCGGAATTCAATTGGTATTCAAATGTGGTTATATTTGCTGATTCTTTCCCTTTTAACACATCACTAGCATGACTTCTGCAATTCCACATTGTATGCCCGATTTTCTTGCAATAGTGGCATTCAATGTCACCTTTGTTTGCATTTTTCTTTTTCATCCTTGACTTTGTCCACAAGGCATTTTCTACATGAGATTTCTCTTCGGCATCCTCTGGTTTCAGTCGCTTTTCCTCCCCCAAAAGTGCTACAATTGTCTCTTGCAATGTTTGTGTAGATATTTGACTCAAAGTGAAAACAACATTACTATAACTTGAAGGAAGACTATTTAATAATACAACTTTAGCATCTTCATCCTCTACCTTTGTCCCAGCTTCACCTAATTGTCTTAAAAGAGACATTAAATTATTTATATGACTGGACATAGATGTCTCCTCATTCATTTTCAGACTAAATAATTGCAACTTTAGGGAAAATTTTGCATTAGTAGATTTTACACCAAACAATTGAGCCAGATGTTCCCATATTTCTTTTGATGTTTTAGTAAGATCTACATGATGTAATTGCGAATCAGAAAGAGAAAGTCCAATAATAGACGGTTTTGTCATCTCTATTTTTCCATTCAAATAACTCTTTGGCATCTGTAGGTGCTGCTTCTCAACCATTCACTATTCCCAACAAGTTTTTATTCATTAATTGCAGTTGTATTTTTACTTTCCATGAGGGAAAATTCAAACCACTGAATTTGTCTAAGACCATAAACTCCATGATAAAAGAGGAAAAAAATACCTTTTCTAAAATAGCGAGACAAAATCCTGCTGAGAAAAAGCTTGGGAAAATATCTTACAGGCTCGGGAAACTCCGTGCGTTCCTCACCTCAATTTCTTACTGGGCATTTAGATCGGCTGTCAAAACAACCATTGTCGCCATGCCCGACAGTTGGCTGCTTTAAAAAATCTCTGTTCATATAATCCTCAAGCTGCAACGTATAAGATTAATTTGATGCTTGGATGAATCTGTAATTGCGGTTTAATACCAAAGACAGTTAACAATATTAAAGCCCCCTTCCCTGGTCGCACTTTTAATTCAATATCCAAATTTTGACCGCACTAGATAGGAAAAATCACGAGGGCGATACGACGTCGTAGCCCACCCTACTCTGCATTACATGTCCAAATTCTTTGCATGATAGACAATGATGGCCACTTACCGTGACTTTGAAAATAACGGGGAGCTACAGAGAACTGTATCTCATCCCATTCAATGTTGTATTCAAATGCAGAGAACGCTTTGTAAACCCATGCGCGCAAATTGATCGGATCAGCGTTCAATACGAGATCCCGAATGGAGGGACGTACGGTCTTGAATATATAGCCATGGCAATAGGTGTCCTGATATGAATTTCGGCCTGATAAAAACAACTAAATTCACAATATTTCAAGGATTTAGACTCACAATACACAGGCCTCTGATCCTGTGCTCTGATACCATGATAAAAATGGCTAAAGCATACACAATTACATAAACATAATCATATATCAGGCACAAATGTTGCATGTGTAATCACACTCACACACAGATTACATTCAGATCACTCTACTAAATAGAATTTTTGAGATCCAACTTATTCCTAATTTAGAGAGAGTGGTTGAGAGAATTCCTCAACCATCACAAACCACTTTCTTAAATATGGAATGTAAGCATTAACTCCAACACTTAGTACATGCACATTTAAGAAAAAATAACTCCCCTCACCCCCATCCCACCACCTCCATAGTTCGAAGTAACTAGCCCAAGAATGGAGTTATCTAGCCAAAAGTGGAGTTAGAGAGATAAACAAGCTTAGGTATCTAGAAATCGAGTGAAAACTCAAGTAAGAATCACAAGCCAAGTGAAGTAAATTTTCACCATAAGAAATTATGGTCTAATCCCTTCTCAAAAGTGCAGTTATTCCTAGAAGATAGGAATTTGCAAATGGTGGTTTAAGAGTCTATGGTTTTGGAAACCCATCATATTCTCCCATGGTATTATGAATGTAAGGGACAACGCATGTGTAACTCTAAACTCCAAAAATGGAACTGGTCTCCAATAATAAGAAAAAAGTCTTAAGGAGATAAGATTTCCAAGAGTAGAGCTTAATTATAAGAATAAATATAGCTACTTTATGCAATTTCCTAGGAGGAGGATAAGGAATAAGATGAGGAGGATAAGGAATAAGATTATGTGTAAGTCTAACAAATAAGGGCAATAGATAAGTCTAATGGATAAAGCCATGGCAGTGCACTATGATGCCATGTCCCTACCATGTCATAATCATTTACATGTGTCATATTTCATGGCGGCGCTTGCTAAAAATAGATCTACTATAAATAAGTCACCTACTAAAAATAGACATGCTATAAATAGTAGTCCTCCTAAACAACTGAAAAAATATAAGAAAATGTGCATGTACACCATGACCTTGTTGGTAACCCCAACAAGTTATGATAATAATTGTAATAAAATAGATAAATGGTGTGCATTTGATTATCCGAAAAATGACATTTCCTATATAAATAATAAAGAAAATATTATTTCTTGGAAAAAAACTAATACTAGAATAACAAATATACAAGCGTTAAACTTAAGTGATATATCTAAACGTAACCCTACTCTCTATAGTGAAAGGAGGTTTTGCACTTGATTTTCACATATGTAAAGGCTCTTAAAATTCAATTTGAAATTCATTTTGCATAAATAAGATTATCTTCATAGTTAATGTAACCTTATAATTTGTAATTGTTATTAAATTTTAGAAAATCATACTTTTTAATTTAAAAATTTTAAATATCAAATTTTATAATTGTTTTGAAATTAATTTTTATTAGATATATGTTGTGGGGGCTTTTTTTTTGGTCAATATGATGGGAAAAAAAAAATCTAAAATTATTTGACAATATATCCTATGAAGGGATATTAAAATTATTTGACAATATATCCTATGAAGAGATACAGGTTTCCCTTTATTGTAAATAAAGTTATAATAAGACACATTTAGTAAAAAGAAAACATTAGCATTTAAGTTATGATCAAACAAAGCATTTAAGTTATGAAAAGCACCGGATTTGCGATTTCACTCAAACATATTAAAATTAACATAGCAGCTCACACCAGCAGCTATATAAAGATTAAGAAAGAAAATATATCAAGGAAATTTACTGGATTTTAAACATTAGCATTTAAGTTATGATCAAACAAAGCATTTAAGTTATGAAAAGCACCGGATTTGCGATTTCACTCAAACATATTAAAATTAACATAGCAGCTCACACCAGCAGCTATATAAAGATTAAGAAAGAAAATATATCAAGGAAATTTACTGGATTTTAAACATTAGCATTTAAGTTATGATCAAACAAAGCATTTAAGTTATGAAAAGCACCGGATTTGCGATTTCACTCAAACATATTAAAATTAACATAGCAGCTCACACCAGCAGCTATATAAAGATTAAGAAAGAAAATATATCAAGGAAATTTACTGGATTTTAAACATTAGCAGCTATATAATCCAGGATGATCAAACAAAACATTTAAGTTATGATCAAACAAAGCATTTAAGTTACGAAAAGCACCGGATTTGCGATTTCACTCAAACATAAACAAAGCATTTAAGTTACGAAAAGCACCGGATTTGCGATTTCACTCAAACATATTAAAATTAGTGTAGCACAATATTCATACTAAGTGCGCTTACATAGTTCACTCGAACATAAAGAAAACAGTGTACCACAACAATATAATTGTTGTGTACGAATTAACGGACAGAATGCTTCGATAGAAGCTCCAGGACAGCCATGGTTGTGGCACAAGTCTTTGGATTGGACACAGTTTTTAGGAAATAGGCTTCCGGGTCACGAAGGAAGTCTAAGTATTGTGGGGATCCTTTCTCTGGAATAAGTTTCCGCGTGGTGCTGGGGTGATTGGGCATGAATCCGGCATAGCCGTACTGCCCGAAATTGACCGCTGCATGGTGGGCAGAAGCGATCCAAATGAGTGTGGTGATACCTTCTTTCATATCCTCCACACTCTTCATCTTGTACCATCCTCCCTCATCACGCTTCTTATCTCCGTGGCCCACCTCCACTATCTCTTTCCACCATGCTTGAACTTCTCTATCGCTCTCCACACTTTGGTCGTCCTTGTAATACAGCGATATGTAGTCGGATACCCAAGATTTCAAGGCCGCCCATATTTCAAGCCCGTCCACTGCATACGGATAATCTTTTATCACAAGCCTCGTACCACTTACTCTATCAGTAGGATCGCGCACAGCCATACCCCTGGACATGTACCCGTATCAGTGCATTAATATATATGTTAGTCCCACAAACTAATATTGAAGTAAAGTTACAGGGTGGTTATAATAGTACCTTTTAAGGAGATCAGCTGGCAGTCCCTGCTCGTTGAATCTCCAATCCATGTATGCTTTGGCCGAAATTTCCATAGAATACCTACCACTCGTAAAGCATTGCTCGATTATGCCTCCTGCATTTATCAATGATTGACGAGCAGACCGATTGATCTCCATAGTATTGCGAAAGTGAGGGATGAGCAACTTGTGAAGTGGGTGCAGTTTGCTCAAATGCCTGTGGGCAGAAATGATAAATGGCTCCACCACAGCATGAGTCCTGAGCCTGCATGCGAAAGGGAAAAAAAGGAGAGTGTATTTTATTAATAATCTAAATAGACAAATTCACAGTAAATTTCAATATGATAAAGGTGGTAATTAATTTTTTAACAAGTTCAAACTAAAAACAAAGTAATGATATGTACATTGTTCTCTATTTAAGTTTTATCTTTACTCTACTTTTTTATCTTTTCATCCTGATAATAATAAAAATTTTAGAAACCTCCCAAAACTTTTCATATTTTCATACCTAATTTCTACTAAAAGATTTTTCTTAATAAATATATATATGTTTAACCTCAACAAAGTAACTAAGCAACTGTTATTGAAATTAACAATTAACAAGATTACTTGACAATGTTGAAATTAACAAGATGGCTATCTCATACCAATGTAACTGTTATTGAAATTAACAAGATTAGTATCTCTTACCAATGGCTCACCAACTGATGGTAACCGGAATCGTTTGCCCGCACGTGAGCCTTCGCTAGTTGCCATAACCATCCATGATCTTCACCGCTATAGTCAGGAGTGTAGACGTGTCTTGAACCCAAGCCCACTGATGTGGGAGGCAAACACAGCTCAATGGCCACAGGCTTTAGAGTTCCGGTGTCGGCCAGGAAGAAAAGTGAACGGGTAGCGTAAGCTTTGCTGGTAGGAAGCTGGTTGACAAGCTCCACGTACGGCATGTAAGCGTCATAGTAGTCCAATATAAAGAGCCGATTCGATTTAATAGCCTGCTATATCGACATGCATGCTTAATGGTTGTCTGTCTATTGTATTGCGGAAGAATATTCAAAATACTAGTATATAATCATTAACGAACCATTAAATCTAAGTAACAATTTAATGAAGGAACTAAATACCTCCTCCACCGAGATGCCATCTAGGCTTTTAAGAATATGTTGAGCGGTGATTGCACTCTGTTGGGAACCATAGATTTGTGCGTTCAGCTGGCCGGACGGTGGAAAGCTCTGTAATCACATAAAGAAGTTCGTATCGACATAACAATATTATTAAGAAGTAAAAGTCTCGGTTGCTTCGTACTTGTAAACATCGAATGACCATCGGATTCACTCCAGAAAGCGTCTGGCGGGCAAACTCTTCTTCTGTCTTCCATGCAGCGTCATCCTCTATTGCACAGACACGGATTTCATTCAGTAATTAATAAGTGGTTAAATATAATTATAAAAATAAGATGATATTGGAGAAGATAATGATATATTTTTTTATTATGGTGAAATCTTATCAAAATGGATCAACTCAACAAGATGGGAAAATTTTGCAAATTAGAAGTTTAAAATGCAAAAGTTAATGGAAGTGTATAACTTTTTGGCAATTTCATATGGAAACCAAGCTAGACCCACAACACCAATAGCCTCAATTCAAAATTGGGATCCACAAGGGACTAAAGAAAAAGTGGTTTTTAGAATGTCTATAATGACAACTTCATTTTGCATGTCATAGAATGTAAAACATCCCTTGAAACTTCAGAGACACTTAAAGGATTGTATCAAACAAAATAAACAATTACGACCTTCTTTCTCACAGGAAAACATTTCTTAATGAAAATGATGGAAAACTGAGTTATTAGTAATTTTATTTCTAGAATCAAAGAGCTTAAAGATAAGCTTGGTGATATTGGTGAAAGTATTTCGAGCTCGTAATGAATGGAATATTGAATGCATATAAATGTTTATCACCAATCCTATAGCTAGGGAAAGAGCATCTACATTTGATGAATCCACAAGTAAGCACCTACATTTAATGAATTGGCAAGTATTCTAGTTTAAGAGGAATAACAAAGAAAGAATCTCAACTACAGATCTAATAGCTTCATACACCCTCATCCACCTTCCTTTACCATCAAAATACCTTTCTCACCCTCACGATGCTCTTGGACCCAAGGAAATCTTGTAGCAAAACAAGGTATCATGTGGCATCCTATAGTAGTCTTGTAGCATTGCCTAAACTTGGCTAGATTTGCTTTAAGATCTTGAGTTTTGCATTTTGGGATTGAATAATTACCCCCACACTTCGAATCAATGGTTAGGGAGACCCAAGGACCACTCTAGACCCATTCTTTCTTCACTGCAAGTACAAGACAACAATTAGAATCACAATGACTATTCTTTTATGCAATGAGTAAGGATTGTGCTACTAAAGCTAAAACCATCTTACACTCAGTGATATAAAGGGAAAATCTTCAATGCAAATATATTAAACCTCATTTTTGAGGTTACACTCTTAGATTTTCTAATCATGCCTTGTAGTTTAAATTTCCTCATTCAAGGCAATTTGCAAATAGAGTAAGGATTTACATTATGCAAGTAGAGTGTTGACTTGATTGTTTTGCAAGTAGAATAGCATGCTTTATTTCTACAACTAGTATAGTATATTCCCTTCCTCTGGCTATAGTTAGTATTTACATTTGATGAATGACACTTTCATTTCTTCAATTAGGATAATGTTCATTGTCCTGCGATTAGAGTAGACTCTTTCATTTTCACACAAATTATCTTTGTAAGCTAGTTTAAGGAGTGGTCTCTACATGCATTGATATGATTCAATGACTGAAGGTGACATGAGTAGAGCTTGACGTACAATGCATACAACACTATCACCTCTAAGTTTCTACGAATCCTGGGTTGATAATTTAAGTTGGTAGCCTTGGAATCGTAACATTCTTGTTGGAATACTAGGGCTCATCACTTTTTGGCACCGCTATCGGGCAGGGGTCCAAGTAGGTATTGTTTCTACTTAGAAGTTTCTTATTTTTTTTCCTCTCTTTCGCATCAGTACTATTAATTTGAAAATGTTCAAAAAAAAGGGGGAAAATTCGAAAACAAATAGAGCTAGTTCTTTCATGCCTTGTAGGAGTAGGGATATCAACGTAAATTCCTACCAAAAACCCCAACACCTTCAAGTAGCCAACTATCATTCTTCTTTGGTGACTTTGAACTTCCCTCTCTCACTAAACAGGAGTTAGAAACCCCTCTAGGTGAGCAACTTGAAATTTTTGAGGAACCCGTATGGGAGGAACAACTCATCTCACCTACCCAAACCATGGCTGCAAACAAACAACACAAGTGCTTTCCTATCCAAGAAATCAATGACGATGCCAACATGAAGAATATAATCCCTACTTCCCTTCCATGGTCTAACCTTTGAGGGCCCTAACACATTCATGTTTAAATTTACTATTTTCTGTAGGACCTATGACTATACCTCTAATAAATAGGAGATAAAGTTGTTTCCATCCACCCGCAAAGATGCAGCCTTGCATTGGTTTATAAGCTTACCTCGAGGCAAAATCAATACTTGGACACAAATTCAGCAAGCCTTTAATGAGAATTACAAGGGTTATTGTAGGTCTAAAGAGACAAAAGAGGAAATATTTACGATGATCCTAGGACCAGATGAATCCTTAGAGGACTTGTTGACAGTGTTGGACTCGCCAACATGTCAAGGGATCTCCTCGATAAGAATTCCAAACTAGACCTGAGATCGTTTCGAGTAGGAGTCCCAACAATGGGTAGTAAAGGAGTGTCGTGATCGTGGTAGCATGCAAAGGTAAGTATGATAACTTTGTTTAAGAAAGTGTGTGACCTTGCTGCAAGTGAAGTGAAATGCATGGGGGTTCTAGATAATAGAGGGGAAAAGGAAGAGTGTCCCTTAGAAGCTTGTAATAATATACTACGTAAAAGGAACACACAAGCATAATGAAATCATAGGGTGGAATCAAAATAGTCCATAATCCAAAGTGATGGGTTAATACAGCAACACATCTTCAACAAGATACATACAATTGCATAAAAAATAGTTCATACATAAATGTGTAAGTTAAATAACATACATTGCTAAAGCAACCAGAATAGTCAACTACAATAACAACATATACATGAAAATGTGTTATATCAGTTATATTATTAAGTGAAAGTTCAATCCATACATACAATATTTACAACCACTAGCCCTAATAGTGGAACATTACAGTCAGCACGCCTGCTCCTCCAAAGAGATGTACTTGCTATATTCTGTAGAGAAGCCAAGGCCTGTCATAATACTCTCCAAGCCTTCTCTAAGCAATGCCTAGCCAAGATCTTGGCTCCCAAAACCTCATTCTATGAGTTATGAGGTTCTATCTATAACAAAGGGTGGGGTGACCTTTAACATTCCCCTTTATGACTCTTCAAATACCCTCATGAATCTTCAACTTATTTACAAATAACTCTTTACATTACATAGTGACTGTTCATATTCCACTAATGCCACTTGGAATTTCACTTACACCATGTTTACAAATAGTATACATTTTCCACATGTAGCCATGGGAGACAAAATAGGCTAGAGACAATCTAAGAAGGAAGGCAAAACACTATGACTCCGAAGTTTGGGAAAAGACCAACTCAGCAAACTCCAATTGATGCTACTCGGTCATGTATTGATGCCAAGATTGGTATTATGAAATGATGTCCCAAAGTTTCTTGATGGTGTCTTCCTGATAACTAACTCTTGCCTCCATAACTTCTAGGTATATGGTCTTGGAACCTTTGTCCATCTCTTTCTGAAGCATGTGTGGCATGGTGTAGACCACGATAGGACCCCCAATGTCCTTCTGCATGTTTGTTGCGCTCACGTCCAAGCCATCCGTGGTGGCCTCTCTCCTTAGTTGTTCCATGTACCTGTCGACCTCTAATCGGACTTGATTCTTGTGGTTAAGTTTTGTGAGGGAACCTACATCTATTCACTCTCTTCCTTAGTTGTCAGTTGTTCCAACTCATTAACCTCTATTGGTCTTATTTTCTTTGTCAATTTACCTCGCCTTTTTTCTTATTCCCACTTTTGTTTCTCTTCATATTATTTCCTCGTTAGTTCTTGTCCTTCTTTCAGTTGTCGTTCTACTTGTTGTGATCTCAATTCTGCTACCTGCAAGCTCTTCTTTTCTTTCTTCCTCCACTTTGCTATATATGTCCTTTTCTTCCTTTTTATTCTACTTTCAAAGATACCTATATGAAGATTGAGTCTTCTTTCACTCTGTAGCTTTGTTCTCCCTTTAATACGTCAATAATTTCCTCTTTTTGTGATCCTATATTGAACTGTTTCCTTCTACCACTATTGTTGGTCTTGCTGCCATGTTACTGTTGATTCCTTTTTTATAAAAAGTTGGGCATCTGTATATATTGGAATGTAAACTAGAGCTTACTCAACTTCTTCCCTGGCACAACTTTCAATGGTCGCTCTTGAAACAACTCTCTTTGGTTCTATGGTACAATGAATGTTGGATAGAGGTGCTTCACGAGTGTGGTACCTATGGGAATGAATAGACACTCATGGAAGATAGACATTATTTATTACAAATCTAACTTCAAAGCATGATCAAGTGGAAACTAGGGCATCTAATGAGAGGAATTTCACAATTTTTACTAATAGGGGTGATTGGCTTACTGTGGGAACTACGCACTACGCATTCCCAATAGTGAGTGAGGAAGCTTGATGGATGGAACTATGCAATGTAGAGTCTTAGTGACCAAACGCGGAGACTAGCTCCTAGAACTATGTAGTGTTTATTTGGAGCCAACTCAGGACAGGCTCTGTTTAATTCTAGAAGCCAAGGCAGATGCCTTGAGCTCCCAAATTGCATAGTGTAGTGAGATGTGAGATCCTAAGTATAGGGGAGCCCATACCTATTCATGGGGTGTGTGCAATCAAGAAGGTCTGAAATATGATGTGAGGATGAGTGCAAATATGATTAAGTGTACATGTATGCATGTAAAACAAGTGCAAAAATTAATTAAACTGGAGGAACACGAGACATGTGAAGGGAGTCACCGCAACAATGATTGTTGGTGCAAAATCGGGAAAACTCATGCGACACTTGACAGGGGAAATCTATAACTTGAAAAAAAACTTCTGCAAGCTAAAAAAATGTTAAAACTCCAATGGTCGTTCAACAAAACAAGTGAAACAACACTCTCACAAGCTAAAAAAAACAACAAGGCATGCAAGGTGCACATCATCCTCCTTATAATCCAAATGAGAATGCATCTTTCCAGCTTTGGTACCCTTTCACTCATCCATCATGGTCCATACCCTCTCCTTGGTCTTATACTCCTCAATACCCTCCTTAACCTATTAATCCTCCTTTCAAACCATATCCACTACAACCTCCTCAATGGGGAAACCACTCACAAGGATGGAGGCCTCAAGTAACCCAACCTCCTGCTTTAATGCCTCCTCCTCAACCTAAACCACAACTCCCTCACAATAACCTACCTAAGAAACCTTCAATTCCTACCCAACCCAATCCAAACCTGAAGAACAAGAAATCACAACAGGTTTACAGTGGGGAGATATCCTATCATGCTTATGTTGTGAAAATCCAAGAGATCAACCGTGAGTCTGGGAATGTACTTCCAAATTGTCACCCACCTTCTCCACCTATAGAACTTGAAGAAGAGAAGAAATATAGTACCCCTGAAGACAATTCATCTCCCTATCTTGAAAGGTTGGTCCAACCTACACAACATACCCTGAAAGAGGCTAAAATTCTAGGATAATTGAATAAATTGTGTCAAAATACCCCTTCTCTAAGCCATCAAAGATGTCCCCATCTACAAAAATGTTATGAAGGAATAATGTTTTAAAAGTCCTAGGAGAAGAAGGAGAGATAACCCCACTAATCAATGTTGTTGGGTAGTTGTCTGATCTAACACTTGGGGAAGTTATCTCCCCAAAGTACTTGGATCCTGGTAGCTCTCTGGTGGATGTGCAAATTTATAGAATTATGGTCATTAATAACTTGATTGACCTTGGGGTTGGAATAAATTTCATGACCAAGGAAACCATGCTCAAGATAAACATCCCAAGGGCCTTGAGGGAGACCACTAGAGTGATGCAGCTTGTAGATAGATCCATAGTAGCTCCTAAAGGAGTTATTAAATATGTAATGTTCTCCATCGAATCTTGGGAGTACCTCACAGATTTCGTTGTCCTCCAACTGAAAACAAAGTTTAATGGTTACCCTCTCATCCTAGGAAGACCTTGGTTGGAGACTATTGATTCCTACATTAGTTGTAGGCATGGGAACATGACCATCAAGAATAGGCATCTATCAAAACAACTTGTGTTATACCCTACTTCTTAACCTTCTATTGAGCATGTCTTTCCCTTATGGTTAGAGGATGAGGAAGAAGAAGAGTATTTATCAAAAATACCTCTACCTAGTCTATACACTAGACACTACTATAGGAGGTAGGAATCTTGATGGAGATGACCTTATTCACCATATATTACATAATCAACCTCCCACTTCCATGCCAATTGATGAACTAATGAAAGAATCCTTAGAAAATTCTGAGAGCTATCCATAGAATAATCCATTCTTTATCTACATTGACCTAGATCATGTCAAGGTTGTGGTCATTATCCCATCAATAACTCTAAATATCAACCCCTCTCCGAGCTGAGCAAGAAGAGAAATTATGCACTGTGCTGAGACAAAACCTTGATTCTTTTACTTCGGACTATAAGAAAATGAAAGGTGTACATCCCTTAGTTTGTACCCATCATATCTACATCAAAGAGCGATGCAAGCCTCTCCACTGACCCTAGAAGAGGATGAACCTAGCTCTTAAGGTCATTGTGAAAGAGGAATTACAAAAGCTACTAGATGCAGGGTTCATTTACCCCATTTCAGATAGTGAGTTGGTGCCCCCCCTTGTCCTGTTCCCCAAGAAAAATAGGAAGTGGAGGATATGTGTTGATTATCAAGAGCTTAAAAATGATACAAAGAAGGGATGCTTCCCTTTGCTTTTCATTGACCAAGTCCTAGATGGCCTTGCAGGGAAGAGATTATTTTCCTTCCTAGATGGATTTAGTGGGTGCAACCAAATATAGATCAACCTTGAGGACTAAGAAAATACCACATTCAAATATAGATCAACCCTGAGGACTTAAGAGCCCGTCATCGTATCGTTTTCAATAGTTATGGTTAGTGTGAATTGTGAATTTGTACCTAACTGTAAGAGTGATTGCTTACTCTTTTTCGGTGGTTAGGACACTGTGAGGTATTTGATTCAATATAAAATCTAATGAATCTATCTCTTTTGGAGGTTTTTTTACTTTTTATTTTGTAGGTTTTTTTAATTTTTTTTAGTAGGATACTAATGTGTAGTTGATTTAATAGCAATTTTATTCTAATAAATATATGGGTTTTTTATTTTTTAGGTTTTTTTAATATTTTTATTTGGTATGAGACTTGAGGTTTAAAGAATAGTAGGCAATAGTTATATTCCATCAATTTATCTATGTAGTGCAGGGGATTTTTGGAGGATACACTGATTGTTCGTAATTCCTAAAGAAGCATTAGTAGAATTGCTAGGTGAAAAAATTCCAAAGGAAAAATATGTTTAAATACATATCAAGATAGAGGCAAGAAGTTTTTTAAACTACAGCATGAGGTACTTATTTCATAATAAATTTTATTTCACCATTATCTAGCTTTTTGTTTGTTTTCTCCCTGCATTGTGTTGAGTATTTTTGTGCTTTTTTTCACAACTCATTAATAAGTGGTTAAATACAATTATAAAAATAAGATGATATTGGAGAAGATAATGAAATATTTTTTTATTGGGCTTATGAGATGTCAAATTATGGTGAAATCTTACCAAAATGGATCAACTCAACAAGATGGGGAAAATTTTGCAAATTAGAACAATGTGTAGCCAAGAGCTTGGCTACCAAAAGCCCATTCTATGAGTTATGAAGATCTATTTATAACAAAAGGTGGGGTGACCTTTAACATTCCCCTTTGTGACTCTTCAAATACCCTGATGAATCTTCAACTTCTTTACAAATAACTCTTTACATTACATAGTGACTGTTCATATTCCACTAATGCCACTTGGAATTTCACTTACAACATGTTTACAAATAGTATACATTTTCCACATGTAGCCATGGGAGACAAAATAGGCTAGAGACAATCTAAGAAGGAAGGAAAAACACTATGACTCCGAAGTTTGGGAAAATACCAACTTAGCAAACTCTAATTGATGCTACTCGGTCATGTATTGATGCCAAGATTGGTACTATGAAATGATGTCCCCAAGTTTCTTGATGGTGTCTTCCTGATAACTAACTCTTGCCTCCATAACTTCTAGGTATATGGTCTTGGAACCTATGTCCATCTCTTTCTGAAGCATGTGTGGCATGGTGTAGACCACGACTGGACCCCCAGTGTCCTTCTGCATGTTTGTTGCGCTCACATCCAAGCCATCCTTGGTGGTCTCTCTCCTTAGTTGTTCCATGTACCTGTCGACCTCTAATCGGACTTGGTTCTTGTGGTTAAGTTTTGTGAGGGAACCTGCATCTATTTTCTCTCTTCCTCAGTTGTCGGTTGTTCCAGCTTATTAACCTCTATTGGTGTTGTTTTCTTTGTCATTGTACCTTGCCTTCGTTCTTATTCCCACTTTTGTTTCTCTTCATATTATTTCCTCGTTAGTTCTTGTCCTTCTTTCGGTTGTTGTTCTACTTGTTGTGATCTCAGTTCTACTACCTGCAAGCTCTTCTTTTCTTTCATCCTCCACTTTGCTATATATGTACTTTGCTTCCTTTTTCTTCTTCTTTCAAAGATACCTATATGAAGATTGAGTCTTCTTTCACTCTGTAGCTTTGTTCTCCCTTTAATATGTTAATAATTTCATCTTTCTATGATCCTATATTGAATTGTTTCCTTCTACCACTATTGTTGGTCTTGCTACCATGTCAGTGTTGATTCATTTCCTATAAATAGTTGGGCATCCGCATATATTGGAAAGTAAACTGGAGCTTACTCAACATCTTCCCCGGCACTACTTTTAATGGTCGCTCTTGAAACAACTCTCTTTGGTTCTATGGTACAATGAATGTTGGATAGAAGTGCTTCACGAGTGTGGTACATGTGGGAATGAATAGACACTCATGGATGATAAACATTATTTATTACAAATCTAGCTTCAAAGCATGATCAAGCGGAAACCAGGCATCTAATGAGAGGAATTGCATAATTTTGACTAATAGGGGTGATTGGCTTACTGTGGGAACTGCACACTACGCATTCCCAATAGTGAGTGAGGAAGCTTGATGGATGGAACTATGCAATGTAGACTCTTAGTGACCAAACTCGGAGACTAGCTCTAAGAACTACGTAGTGTTTATTTGGAGCCAACTCGGGACAGGTTCTATTCAATTCTAGAAGCCAAGGCAGATGCCTCGAGCTCCCAAATTTCATAGTGTATGCAGTGAGATGTGAGATCCTAAGCAGAGCAGAGCCCATACCTATTCATGGGGAGTGTGCAATCAAGAAGGTCTGAAATATGATGTGAGGATGAGTGCAAATATGATTAAGTGCAGAAGTATGCATGTAAAACAAGTGCAACAATTAATTAAACTGGAGGAACACGAGACATGTGAAGGGAGTCACCGCAACAATGATTGTTGGTGCAAAATCGAGAAAACTCATGTGATGTTTGAGAGGAGAAATCTATAACTTGAAAAAAAAAATCTGCAAGCTAAAAAATGTTAAAACTCCAATGGTCATTCAACAAAATGAGTGAAACAACACTCTCACAAGCTAAAAAAACAACAAGGCATGCAAAGTGCACATTATCCTCCTTATAATCCAAATGAGAATGCACCTTTCCAGCTTTGGTACCCTTTCACTCATCCATCATGGTCCATACCCTCACCTTGGTCTTATACTCCTAAATACCCTCCTCAACCTATTAATCCTCCTTTCCAACCATATCCATTGCAACCTCCTCAATGGGGCATCCACTCACAAGGATGGAGGCCTCAAGTAGCCCAACCCCCTGCTTTAATGCCTCCTCCTCAACCTCAACCACAACTCCCTCACAATAACCTACCTAAGCAACCTTCAATTCCTACCCAACCCAATCCAAACCTGAAGAACAAGAAATCAAAACAGGTTTACAGTGGGGAGATATCCTAGCATGCTTATGTTGTGAAAATCCAAGAGATCAACCTTGGGTCTGGGAATGTATTTCCAAATTGTCACCCACCTTCTCCACCTAAATAACTTGAAGAAGAGAAGAAATATAGTACCCCTGAAGACAATTCATCTCCCTATCTTGAAAGGTTTGTCCAACCTACACAAAACACCCTGGAAGAGGATAAAGTTCTGGGATAATTGAATAAATTGTGTCAAAATACCCCTTCTCTAAGCCATTAAAGATGTCCTCATCTACAAAAATGTTACGAAGGAATAATGTTTTAAAAGTCCTAAGAGAAGAAGGAGAGCTAACCCCACTAATCAATGTTGTTGGGTAGTTGTCTGATCCAATGCTTGTGGAAGTTATCTCCCCAAAGTACTTGGATCCTGGTAGCTCTCTGGTGGATGTCCAAATTTATAGAATTATGGTCCTTAATAACTTGATTGACCTTGGGGTTGGAATAAATTTGATGACCAAGGAAACCATGCTCAATCTCAACCTCCCAAGGGCCTTGAGGGAGACCACTAGAGTGATGCAGCTTGTAGATAGATCCATTGTAGCTCCTAAAGGATTTATTAAATATGTAATGTTCTCCATCGACTCTTGGGAGTACCTCACAGATTTCGTTGTCCTCCAATCGAAAAAAAAGTTTAATGGTTACCATCTCATCTTAGGAAGACCTTGGTTGGAGACTATTAATTCTTACATTAGTTGTAGGCCTAGGAGCATGACCATCAAGAATAGGCATCTATCAAAATAGCTTGTGTTATACCCTACTTCTTAACCTTCTATTGAGCACGTCTTTCCCTTATGGTTAGAGGATGAGGAAGAACAAAAGTATTTATCAAAAATCTGATCCAGGTGGATGTTGGTGGCCACCCACCTATCCCATTTGGACCCCCACAACTGTTTCTTTCAGTTTTTCAGTTTCCTTAATTATAACACAGTTTACTATTTTTAGCAGCTTTTCGGGTCCTAAACTTTTAGAGCCGTTTGAGGCCCTAAACGATGTTTTTTGGGAAAAAATCTACTGCCAGTGATTTTTCTGACAAAAAAATCCTCTTTTTCATCATAGACCTCAGAGAGATATTTCCAACGGGCTATCATGCGCATCAAATAGAGATAATATGACCAATTCGCGCCCCCGGGAAGTTGGCTGTCCAACTCACCCCAAAACGGGGCCCACAATTTGGCATTTCATATTCTAGGGTTAGATTTTGGGATGTGAAGTGTTTTCCATTGTTTCTCAATAATAAATAGGCCTTGAGCCTCATTGTAACATAGTTTAGAACAGTTTAAAGGCACGTAGCGTCCACATCTCTTCTCACAGATAAGCTACCATCGCCCTAGCTGGTTTATTCTATTTCCGGTTGTAAGCATATTTCACTATTTTACAGTAATGAAATGAAGTATTATTTTCGCTACATCTTTGTGTATATGGTTATCTCTGTATTTTGTTGCGTTCCTGTTTAAATCCAGATCAGTGGTATCAGAGCGGTCTATTTTTTCTCTGTTTTTCTTTGCATGTCCCCAACGAGGTCAGGATATAAGGAGTTAGGGCTTGAAATGTTCGAACCTTTGCAAGACCAGCCTCACAAATCTTGACAACCTCCCATGGTGGATGAGAAGAAAGACGAGGGGGCAGAAGATCCTATCAAAATCTTGCTCAAAGAAGTGCTCGAGTGGCAAAGGAACGCGATGATGGATAACTTTGCGCAGATCCTTCAGCGGCTACCCAGAGGCGACACATCATCTTCCAACAACTACTCTGGGAATGCCGCACCGTTTAAGGTACAAGTTAATTTTGAAATCCCCATCTTCGACAGTCAAATAGATGCAGATGTCGTAGATAAATGGTTAAATATGCTAGATGGGTATTTTTCTGTTCATGAATTTTTAAGTCGGGAAAATATTGTTTTCGCTCTTCTCAAAGCAGCCACCCACGTCAAGGACTGGTGGGAAACTTGCTGCGAGCAGAAGGATTAAAGTACAGGCTCACTATTTTCAGCTGCACCCACTTGGAATGACTTTCGGGATGCCATCAAGGAGCAGTACTTCCCTGTCAAAAGCTATGAGGACAAATACATCAAATGGACCACACTGCAGCAGGGATGAGACCAAGATGTGCCAGAGTTCACAACCATTTTTCATACCCTTCACACATAGTTGGGTATTAAGGACTCTGAGCTGCATCTAGTACTCAAATACTGTGGCTGCCTACATAGATACATCCAGGAAGAGATGGAGTTCTTGAACATCTCCTCACTCGGCACAACATACCGATACGCTATCAAAATCAAGCAAAATTTCAAACAGAAGAAGCGAGCCTTTGGATCTGCAAATCTGAAGCCCAAAGGACAAAGCCAAGGCAGGGTGACCCAAGAACACCCATCGAAGTCGCAAGAAAAGAACAACACCACGAAGCCGAAGAAGGACACGGGAAAGTGGTGTGAGTTCCACAAGGGTCCCACTCATAACACAAGTGAGTGTGGGACCAAGCAGTCGTTGGTGGCTGAGTTGAAGGCTTCCGAATTAGATGCATGTTCTGAGCCTGAGCCAAAACCTGACAAAGGGAATGGCAAAGGGAAGTAGATCATTGATGCAGAGCCCAATGCCATTGTTGCCACTTCCAAGATCCAGAAGAATGAGCCTGAAGGCCCAGAGGAGGGGGAGAGCCTTTTCCACTCACAAATGTGGGTGAAGGGTTCGCCGTTGCAATTCATTGTTGATAGTGGGAGCCAGAAGAACCTCGTTTAAGCAGAGGTCATGAAGCGGTTGGGCCTTGTTATAGCTTCGATACCACTTGTTATAGCTCTTATACCAATTGTTATAGCTTTGATACCAATTGTTATAGATCTGACCCAGAATATATGAGAAATAACAAATATACCCAGTAATAACAAGATCAAAATAGATATAAATTGCTTCTTTATTATCAAACCATTAAGGTAGGGAAACACCATACATTCACTCTTTAAGGAAGGAGAACACTCCACAAGCCATATGCCTGTTTATACAATAATCCTTGACTATATTTCTTGACTTGGAGTCTCTAGCCTCTATATAGGCCTCATACATACAATACCATGGATCATTACCATGGTTCCCTCATACCATCAACTAATACCATATGCCCATTACATTATTACTAACTACTTGTGGTCCCTTACATGATATGGGCTAACCATCTTATTTATTACTATGACCCATCCCATTATTACATTATTACCATGGGTACCTCCCTTGGTACCCCATATTATCCCCCCTAGGTATATAACATTCCACCCCCCTAAGCATGTTTCGTCCCTGA
>APFE031483925.1:0-21185 GCA_000404065.3 Pinus taeda | reverse complement strand
ACAAGTCTTGGAAGGATCATGTTGAACATGTTGACAGGGTGCTACAACTATTGGAGGAGAAACAATTATATGCAAAAAGATCCAAATGTTTCTTTGGAGTCCAAGAGGTGGAATATCTGGGTCATATTGTATCACATGAAGGAGTTAAGGTAGACCCTAGCAAAATTAAAGCCATTAAGGAATGGAAAATCCCCACATCGGGAAGCAACAAAGGCCTTCGAACATCTTAAAGAGGCAATGTGCCTAGCACCGGTCTTAGCTACATTGGACTTCATAAAAACCTTTATTGTGGAATGTGATGCTTCGGGAAATGGAATTGGTGTTGTTCTAATTCAAGATGAAAGACCCATTGCTTTTGAAAGTCATCCAATCAGGGGAAAGTTTTTACACAATACTATTTATGAGAAGGAAATGTTGGCAATAATCCATGCACTTAAGAAATGGCAACCCTACCTAATGGGAAGACAGTTCAAGGTAAAAACGGATCATGATAGTCTTAAATACTTTTTAGAACAAAGATTATCCTCCCAAGAGAAACAAAAGTGGGTCACAAAGATGTTGGGTTATGACTTTGAAATCATCTACAAAAAAGGGAAGCAAAATGTGGTGGCAGATGCACTCTCAACATAGGATGAGGATGTGGAAGCATTGTTGTGCGCCATTTCTATTATCCAAACAGATTGGATAAACGAAGCAAGGGAGGAACGGAAGAATGACGAAGAAGTGTGGGCACTTATTCGAAAGTTACAACAAGATTCCAGTACGTCTAATACATTTAGCTAGAAAAATGATTCGTTATGGTACAAAGATCGCTTATACTTTTGTAAGAATTCCCAGCTAAAACAAAATATTCTTATGGAATTGCACACTTCTCCCTTAGGAGGTCACTCAGGATTTTTAAAAACTTACCACAGGGTTAAGAAGGAACTTTTTTGGGATGGCCTTAAATCAGATATTCAAAATTTTGTGGTGGAATGTTTGGTTTTCCGACAATATAAAGTTGATACAATTAAGACACCAGGTCTATTACAACGTTTATCCATTCCAAGCCAACGTTGCGAGGAGGTTTCAATGGATTTTATCACAGGTTTACCCAAGTCTGAAGGAAAGAGTGTCATCACGGTGGTAGTTGATAGACTTACCAAGTACACACACTTTTGTGCATTATCACATCCATTTAAAGCCAGTACAGTTTCTACTGCATTTATGGAAACAATTCAAAATCTACGTGGAAACCCAAAGATTATTGTAAGTGACAGAGATCCCATTTTCACTGGAAATTTTTGGACAGAATTATTTTCTTGTCTTGGTACTCAGTTAGCTCATAGCTCATCTTATCATCCTCAATCTGATGGGCAAACTGAGATAGTAAACAAATGTTTGGGAGGATATCTTCGTTGCTTGTATCTGATAAACAGACACAATGGGTCAAATGGTTGCCTCTTGCTGAATGGTGGTATAACACTTCCTTCCATACAGCAACAAAAATGACCCCATTTATGGCACTTTATGGGTATCAGCCACCATCCATCACATCATATTTAAGAGAAAATTCTAAGGTTCAGGCAGTGGAACATCACATCGACATCAACAACAACTCTTCCAACTCTTAAAGGATAACCTCGTGTTGGCACATAATAGAATGAAACAACGGGCAGGTCAACATCAAAGCGAAAGAAGTTTTGATGTAGGTGATTAGGTATTCCTACGACTACAACCATATAAGAAAATGTCCCTCAAGCAAGCTAAGAAGGATAATAAATTATCACCAAAGTATTATGGTCCGTACAAGGTGTTGCAAAAGATTGGTACTATGGGATACAAATTGGAGCTTTCTGTAGCTTCTCGATTGCACTCAATTTTCCATGTTTCATATTTAAAGAAGGTTATAGGCAACAAGCTCTTAGTTCAAACTATATTGCTAGAACTTGACGAGGAAGGAAAAATTATATTGGAACCGGAAGCAGTCACAGAAACAAGTATTCGACAGCTACAAAATCGATCAATTTCGGAGTATCTTATCAAGTGGAAGAACTTATCCGCTGAAGATTCCACATGGGAAGATGAGAATTTTATACAGAAATATCCATAACTACTCAAGCGTTGAGGACAACACTTTTTTGAAGGAGAGGGGCATGTTGGGTCCCTATAATACTAGTGATTACCCCATTACTATTGTAATTGTACCCCTTATTAATATAGTTGTGCCCTTATTATCCCCATATTGTTATTACTGTGCCCCATAGAGTCCCTCTATTGTTATTATTGTGGCTTTATATTATTATTGTTAGGTCAACTGGGTTATATTGTGACTCCTTAGACTCCTATATATAGAAAGGAGGTTTTGTCATGTGTATCATCCAAGAATTATTCATTTATGTAATGTAAAGGAGGTTTCCCCCTCGAAGAGGCTGAATTTTAAGGCATTGATCTATCTTTTATATCTTTTTCTTGAGCTGGTTTCATAACACTACCTTTGGAAGGAAGCCCCTACTCCATCATTGAAGACTCCAACCCTCATCACCCTCAACACATTTCATAATTCTTAGACTATATCCACCTGTCTTAAACATAAACAAAAAATTGTAGACCACCACCCACATTCACCATAAATTAAATACAATTTCACCTCTACAGCCATATACTCATCAAACAAATATATCAAGACAACAAAGACACTGTATCATAAAAAATTCCCAACTAGAGTAAATATTGTCATAACGAAGTTGTGCCAATTTGCTTAGAACAATGTCAATACTCATCCATTTTCATTATCAAGACCACATACAAATCACCAACCAATCATAGATCAACCAGATCAAGAGCCAAATTATGATCAACAACTATTGTAACAATAATAAAGACATCCTTGATGACCAACATCAAACAATAGAATATTCATTCATTATCATAGATAGAGAAACACTGCAAACCTTGATCTAATCAAGAGTTGTATGTGAATGACATTAAATATATCCATGTATATATGCACTTCATATTCATGAAACCTATGGACATATCTCAAGACATATTTTTCACTAGTACCTGACAACAAAACATATATTACTGAAACTTCATCAAGCTATGTTAATCATTAACCATCAATATACTCATCAATCACTAGAAAAACAATATTAATTTAAACACTAATACATTATAGTGACAATAGTCAACCGAAACTAATAATAAGTAGCTAATTTAGTCAAACACATAAATTTAGATAGTATATGCGACTATTCTAAAGAAAATCCACATATGTGTGTGATATTAAGAAATGAACCTTGGTTATAGATCTTAAAACATTGATCATTTAAAAACCTCTCCACAAACACAGTCTCTTTGTAGAAGAATCATGTCGAACACAACATTACTCAGTTTCAAGATACACTCTCAAATCAACATTTTGATCTTTGGATAAACAACTAAATCATATCTTGACATCTACATACACAATTAAACCAAATCTCTACATATGGTTACATAATCAAACTAGATATTTTCATCTTCATACACAACTAAATAAAATCTAAATATCGTCATACACAATAAAACAAAATATTTACACCTGCATACACAACCAAACCAGATCTATTATTCTACATACATAATCAAACCAGATCATTGCATCTACATACACAACCAAACCATATCTTTGCATATAATAATTAGATCACAGCTCATTGATCATGCATTTGTTAGAAACTTAAACATTTATCCATAATTACACCTGCAATAATAAAATCAATAAAACATATTCATTAGCTTTCTGATGCACTTTCAAATATCTCAAATTTGATAATTCTCCTTGCTCCATTGTTCACACTTGTTCGAAATCATATCAAACATGAATAATCCATCAAATGCACACCCGTCCAACTATTTGATCTCCTTATCCTTTTATAATCCCTTTTCCTTACTAATACCATCGGAAAATCCTTTATATTTGTTGCTACCAACTATTGACGAAATCAAATAGACGTTTGTGTCACAAAACTATGGGATATTACCATGGAAAATGATCATTGCATTTCATGTGCACGTTTAAATAAATAATTTCAATTTTAGGATGTATACATGACTTTGATGAAGGAAATTAGTGTATGTACTCAACTCTTCCTCAAAAGAGTAGCATATATTTTTAAAAATTCAAATGATTTAATCTATTTCAAATCCTGTTTGTGACTAAGCTACTAAAACTATTATTCATTTTTTGCAACACTTGTACAAGCATTCATATCATCTGTAATAGTTCAACAAATATTTGCATTCCTCATCCATCCATAGACAAGTTGGGCTTATTCAATCATAACAATAATGTGACATCATATGACAAGATGACATCAAGTAAAACAAATTTTACATTTGAGTTGACATTATATTATATCAATCTTGACATCAAGGAAAACGTATTATCCATAATCCCAACAATACCCTTGTTTGGACATAATGGAAAACTCGTGAAAAACACCCAACCTTCTCTTCCCCTTTGACATTAAGGGATAAGGGAAGAGCCAAGCTGATATAATTACCCCTCTCTCATGCTCAACATTATGAGTATCATCTATTGATATAGACCATGAAGCAAAATTGTAGCATATGACAATAACCTTACATACTAACCATGCTCCACCTAAGCATATACTACAACTTCTAGTGATATGTAATGAATTAATTACATGACTATCCATAAGTAAAGATGACCTCTCAAGGTTTACATCATTAAACCAATGTAATAGGGCTTCATCAAAAGAAAATAATACATGGTTTGGGCACCCATGAGTTCATACATATCTATTTTGAATTTTTTTACAATACATGCTAGACAACATGGGTCTCTCCATGAGAAATACATCAGGTGCTTTAAGATAGTAATGATGTATGGCTTTTATAAATGAACACGAGTGTGCTCTCCTCTATGTAAGCCCAATATACTATATGAATTAAATACATGGAATTCATGAGAAATAATATATGTTTTGTGCAACAATCACAACAACAAAAATCATGGACTCATCATAGATGATCATCATGCAGGAAACCAATGCCAGATAAATAGTGTTCAAGAAACCATAATGGAAATAATGAGCCATTTGATACATATAAGATGCTCCCCCTAAATATGTGTCAACTTTTCATCACCAATCCTAATCACATTATATCATCCTTGTCAATGAAAGTTCCTACAGGCGATATAACAAATACATAGATCAATAATAGGAATAAGATTCCGTAAAAACTCATCAACTCATTAGAAACAAACAAACTGAAACACACTGATGTTAAAAGCATAATCCTTAAAATGAACTGATGGAAGCTTATGAGTAACTCAACCTAAATATGTGCCACATCTTTGTCACCATAGAGAAACATATTCTACTGTATAAGTTAAGAAACATGTACATACATGATTGTCCTTGAGAATAAACATGTATAAAATATAAAAATCTAATTTTGCATGGCCACATGTCCCCATGAACATGTTATGTTTCTTACTGATCATAATCATTTCATCGGATACAACATCAGTAACATAAATCATCATCAAAATGAATAATCTAAAATCATTAGCATAACTCCCCCTGAGATCATGCACCACTGACCTTGTGGATCTAATATTCATCATCTACTTTTCATGTACCTTTCCAATCCACTTCAAGATAAGCATAATATATGATAGGCTATAGTCGGTATTGTCCTTCCCTACTCTAAATTTGAAGAGGAGCAACTTGACTCATTTTTTCCTGGATCTTTCTTTAGAACACATTTTTATTTTTGTATTTTTAGATCCTTTTGCTATAACTTTTTTGGTGCCTTCTTCTATAATTTTGCATCTAGTTTATGTAAGTATAACTAGATTTCCTTTATTAGCTATTTGACCTACACTTAGATTGTTCTCCTTTAGCCCATCTAGAAATAATAAATTGTCTTCTTATGTATTCTTAGTATAAAGTTCAACATTTTCCATACATAGTACCTTTGTTAATGAATTGTTTCTAGGAATAATCTTACCACTCTTTTCTTTATTCAAAAGATAATTTTCTCTTATTTATAGACATGTGATGAGATCATATGCTATCTATGTACCATTTATCTTCCTCTTCAAATGCACATAGAGCAAGGCGACACCTTACTTTTTGTTCTACCTAATTCTTAATATGAGTAGTGTTGGTGGATACAAAAAAATTCTTGTATGGTTGCTTACTTTGTAGGGAGTCCACTTGTTGTTTGTATGAATCTATCTTCTTGTTCCCACATTCTTTTGCTACATGTCCAAAATTTTTAAATGTATAACACCTTGCATTGAGAGAGAAGGGAGCAAGAGAATCATCACATCCGTGCTTCATATTTCTTCTATTGTAAGCAATATCTTTGTGAATAAACATATTGCATGCAAAATGATACATGAAGAAGTTTCAATGGCTAAGAAATGATGATATTCTTGTGGATAGACCATTTTCCTAAGATCTTAACAATCTTCTTCTACAATTGGTTCTAGAGTTTCCATAGTTATGAAAAATAAAACATTCAGTAACCTTTTTCGAAGGCGAGAATGGATTGTTATTTCTATAATTGGCACAAAACGATTTTCTTTGAAAATTAACTTTCCTTAATTGTTCATGTAGTTGACTTCTTAATTATTTACTAAAATTCTCAGAGTTTTCTTTGTTATCATCATAATTGTTTTCATAGGCTTGTAAAATGGGTTCTTCCTTAATAGTTTCATGAAATCCATGGTTTGATTTGATGGAGGGGGACCTTTGACTACCAAGGAGATTATCCAATATTTTGGTACTATCATGAAATTTCAAATGTTAGTCTTTTTTATATTAATTTACTTTTTAGAATGCTAACCTTAGCCTCAAGTCTTTGATATTGGTATTCCTTTTCCATATCCTTCTCCCTCATTCCTTCTTCAATATTTCTTCATTCTTCCATTTGCATTCTTACTTCAATAACTTATTCCTCAAGTAAATTTTTTTGTTTTTCAAATACTTGCGTAACTCCTCATTTTTTTGTTTGACCTTTCGAGATTTGATCATAGAGAGATGACCTTAACTTCAAATCCATCATAGTACCATTTTCTTTCTTCTATATTTTTTGTTCATACTGTAGTATTCATTGATTCATCATGATTCCTGTTTTTACATTCCTGCAACTTATTCTCAAGAATGTTAATCTTTTTCAAAGAAGAAGGAAGTTTTCCTCTAAGTTTTATTACTTGCTTTAAATTATCTTCCTTTGAATGAGTAAATCCATCTGAAATAACAAAGGTTGTTTCTTAATCAATATAATCATCTGACAAACCTTAATTTCCTTTATATTAGTTTAATGTCTTAGGAACAATATTACATGTCCATTTACCTAATGAGAAATCATCCTTTAAATATTTTCTTTCTTCTTCGTAGATGACTTGCAGAGCATCCCATACTTCCTTTGTAGTTGAATAATACATCACTTTCTCTAATACTGAATCAATTATGTTACAAATAATTTCATTCAATTCCTGGATATTCTTCTGAACTTCTTGTCCTGATAATAGATTCCAAACATGAGATCCGAGAGCCCTTATCCCATAGTTCATCTTTTCTTTTCAATCTTGACACTTAGCATAAAAACAAGTATACCTTAATATCCATTCCTTTTTACTTGATTTTTTTTTTATTGATAATCCTTGATCTAGAATGCATATATAGCCATGAAATAATATTCATCACTATCACTTTTTTCTAACTTTGCATCTTCCTTTATGTTGCCTTCTTCTTGTGTTTGCTTCCATTGTTCTCAATCTACTCTCAAACATTTAAGATTTATTGGAGAGATCTGCCCTGATACCAATTGTTAGAAATACTGAGAGGTGGGGAGTGGATAAATATCTCATTCCCATTAATTCTATAATTTCATTTTTAGAATTATGAATGTGGATTTACAACGAGAAACCAATGTATGTACATGTTATTAATAAGTAGAAACAATGTATATGCTAAAAAATGTATTTTCATCAATTTCTTCAACCCTCATTTGATTACTTATTCATTATGCAGTAATCATTAGCAGTAAAGGATAGATAAATCATAACATATAAGAAACAAATCAACGCATAAGGATCTCGAGATTTTAGGTGGAAACCAAATGTGGGAGAAAAACATCGTTGTTGTTGTCTCTTTCTTCTTTCTTATTATAAGCAAAATATTTTTCTTCTTGTACTAACACAAACTCTTACCAGCATGTAGGCTCCTACTTGCAGGAGGTTATAGTCTCCACCCATTCTCCAACACCCACTAGAAGGGAGCTACTATGCCCTAATCAATTTTATTGACTCCTATCCAAAGGGAGTTCCTACTCTATTAAAATGTTTATCGACTACCACTAGAAGGAAGCTCCTACTCCCTCATTGATGATTCCAAACCTCAACACCCTTGTGCACCATGTTTCATAATTTTCACATTAGATACACCTATCTAAGACACAAACTAAAATTTGTATACCACCACCAACATTCAACATAAGTTGAATATCATTTGCACCTCTGCAATCATACAATAACCAAACAAATATATCAAGCCAACCAAGACATTGTATTGTAAACCCTACCCAAATAAAGTAAACATTGTCATAGCTAAGCAATGAAAATATATCCAGAACCATGTCAAGACTCATCCATGGCCATCATGAAGACCACATACAAATAATCAGCCAGATCAAGAACCAAATTCTGATAAACAAAGATGATAACAATAATAAAGTCTTCCTTAATGATCAACATGGAACAATAGAAGATTCATTCATTGTCATAGATAGAGGAACACTACAAACCGTGAACTAATCAAAGCCTATACACTAATGACATTAAATATATCCACCTATGTATGAAATTCTTATTCATGAAACCTGCATACATATCTCAAGAAATATTTTTCACTAGTACTTGACAACAAACCATATATTCCTAAAACTTCATCAAGCTTTGTTATTCATTAACCATCAATATGCTTATTAATAAATAGAAAAATAATTGTCACCTAAAAACTCTTATACATTGCAGTGAAAACAATCAACTGAAACTAACAACAATTACATAATTATCAACCCACATAAATTCAGATAATATTCGAAGCTATTCTAAAGTAGACCAGTGTATGTATGTGATATTTGAGAATGCACCTTGCATATAAATCTCAAAATATTTCTCATTTAAAAACCTCTTTGTAATCACAGTGTTTGTCTATAAGAATAATGTCAAGCACAACATTACTTAGTTCCATGATACGTTATCAAATCAACATATTGATCTTTTCATAAAAGACTAAATCCAATCACAACATCTGCTTACACAATCAAACTAGATCTTTGCATTTGCATGAAGAGCCTCGGTATCACAACAAGAATGTTGAGACACCCGACGCTATCAAATTTAATTATCAACCAAAGGTTTGTATAAACTTAAGAGTTGAAAGTGTTATATGCACATCATGTCAAGTTCTACTCAACCCACCTTCAAGCAATGGACCAAATCAAGGCATACGGAGGCAACTCTTTCAACTAGTTCAAGGAAGGAAAATGCATGGAAAGAGTGATTTATATTCTAATTGTTGGGATGGACATATTATTTTACTTGCATAAATGAAAATTTTATTTATCCAAATTTAAAGGATAACCTTGGTTGAAGGAATTTAAAGCTTGTGCTATTTGCAGAAATGAAAAATATTAATCTACTTGCATAATTTAAACTACATGCTATTTGCTAAAATGTGAAAATTAGTCTAGTTGCAGAATGTTACGAGTTAATTTGAGAATCAAATTAACTTATGAAACACTAGTAGAAAATAGCTAATTAGTTACTAAAAAAATGACTAAAATTTGCATATAAATGACTCTTTCTCGATCAGTGACCAATAGTAGTTAATTTACAATATCTTATAACATGACTAAATTTTAGTCGTTTTTAGCTTAGTCATTAATTGGTTGTCTCAATTTTATTATATAGTAGTATATTTAGTCATAAAATTGGTCATTAATTTAGTCATTGATTTAGTCATTAATTGCCACAATTAATGACTAAAGAAATATGACAAAAATGTTGGTCATGTTATAAGCTACTGTAAATTAGGTACTAGTAGTCATTTATATGCAAATTTTAGTCATCGTTTGAGACCAATTAATGGCCAAAGAAATATGACTAAATTTTGGTCGTGGTATAAGATATTGTAAATTAACTACTAATAGTTGTATATATGCAAAATTTAGTCATCATTTGTAATAACATATTTATTATTTGCAGTAGTCATTTATACTTTTTAGGCAGTCTCATCTTCATTCTATAAATGACTACTTTAGTAGTTTATAGTCATTTCATTTACATTGATTAATAGCCATTACAATAAACCAATTTAGTCATATATTCATTTTATTTGTGATCATAATTAATGAACATAAACTACTAATTTAGTAGTGTTAGATTGATTTTATGTGTTCATTGTTAATCAACATAAATTAGTAAGTATGACTTTACAACTAAATTTAAAAAAAAATGTCATACAATCTACATGTTCATCTAATATGAAAACACAAAGTAACAAACGTTAATTATAATACTAGATACTATCAAGTGAAACTATAAATAATTTCAACCACGAAAATTATATTATATAAAATGTAAAGTATTACAATATGTCACAAACCTCATAAAATTATTTCTTTTATATTTATTAAACTATAGAGTAATATTGTTTTGTCATGCATTATAACCTATGGTAAATATCAATGTTATTACTACGCCATATTATAATATGGTATATATTGTAATGATCATACATATAAATAGAATGTTCAACTTTCATTATTTGATACTCCATTTGCATTGGAAATACAAAGGATAATATCTTTGTTGTTAATGCTATAGTCAAAACCTTAAGGTACTACTATCATTTACTCTAAATCTAAGTTAACCTATGCAATCTAATTTGTATAAAGATTTTATTTGAAAGGATTTAATTCCCTAAGTCAGAAGGTACACACATTAATGCCACTCGTTAATTTTTTTGGATAGGTGACCACCATAAGTACCTGGTCCCTTCTCTAGAGTCTTCCCCATGGCTTCCAGCTGGCTTTGCTTGGGTTGGATACTCATGAATGATTGGCGGTGTTTCTCTTCTCTTCCAAATGAATGATGGATGCAGACACTTGCAGAACTAAGCCCTGATGCAGTGGCAAAACTCAACCCTTGTTGCATTTTCCAACTACTGGCTTGTCCTTTGCTATTCGACATGATTCTTCCTCCTTTAGGTGAGTCTGTGGTTAACTTTCATTGTTTAGTAGTGTATCATTCCTACCTCACAATCCTATCATGGTAACCAAGGGTTTCATATCATTTCTCAGCTCTACGGTTATGGTTTCTCTTGCTTCTGGTTGCTGTTCAGAGGGATTCACTATCAAACCGAGCAAGATTTTACCCTTTTGTATTGTCTTTGATAGTTGATAGCCATGTTACTTATTCCAGTTTCTTTTTGTGACTTAACGATTTACCGGTGCCTTACAAGTTCTACGGGCTTGAATTCTAGAGGGTTTCGTGGCACAGTTCTCTTTTCCAATATTTCAAACCTTGATGCTTTTATTGACTAGGTATGCACAATAGATCTAAGTTAATTCTGGAAGGTTTAATATTCTCTTTGAGAAGCATTTTGGCCTCTAGGCTATGTTAATATTTTATTATTTCTTAATATGTATTTAACTGAATTCTTTCTATCTACGAGTCATGGTTCTGTTTTCTTAAAACTAGTTCGCTTGTACATTCTTCACTTGTTCTTCATTTGGGAAGAGACTGTTGTATGCTGAGTCTATTTTGTCGCTTAATGGAAACTTGAAACCCTTAAACATGGTAACATGGATATTGAATCACTGCTCTCATTTTTTGGTTGGCGAATACGAGCTCTGCAAATGGGAATTTCTAAAATTTGTTGGATGGTTCATTCACTGTATTCTCATTTTTGAATGGCTAGCATAATTGTTTGATTGATTGCATTAAATCAGTTCATTACTAGGTATTGGTTCTATAATCCTGGTCATATAGAAATGGCAGGAACATTCTCTTATTTAGAATTTTACTTTTATTTAATATGGCATTTGGTTCTTGCCTATTTTATGATGAATTTCAGTTTCTCGGGTTATCTCAGCCCGGTTCCTTAACCAATAATTCCAGAGTGGTTAAACCCCTTTCTTATTAATTTAGCTTTTTTCCTATTTCCGAGAACTGTCAAAAAATTTACATTTTCATAACTATTTCTTCAGAATTGGACTACATGGTTTATTTCGCTGCATCTCGTTAATGAGATTACCACTGTAACTATTTCTTACAACTTCCTTTGTCTGTTTGCTTATTTTCTTGAGGTTTTTAAGGTTTAACTCTTACAACTATTGTGTTCTTTTGTTTTCCCTTCTTTTAAGATTAACTTATTGATAGCTAAGGTTTTTACCTAGCACACCTACATGCACCATACACATATATACTAATATCTATACTTATTAATAATAAGCTATAAAAACAAAACATATATTTATACCATTCATCGATAAATAAATTTAATGATTAATATTCAAGGTTCCAATGTATACTCATCTGGCTTGCTAAACTGAAATAATCCTTGAATCCTATCTTGCCTTATAACTATGAGACTACCATGACTTCTCTCTTTGTCTCCCTATGATCAACCCTTCACCAAGTTTCTCTTGAAAAACTCTTGTCTTGAATAGTAAAGTCTATTTGGTATTCACTAGACTTAGATATTAAACAATGTTTGTCCTTCCAGCATAGCAATATCCTTTCTTTTGAATATTTCCCTCTATTCCTTATTGATCTCAGATGTCCCCCCGTCCTCTATATCTTGGAATAAATCACTCATGGAAGTAGTTAGTGTTGGGTAACTGCCCAGCCGAACTGTTTTTTGAGAATCAAACTGTCATACTTTAGACAATTCATTTTAATTTAAATTAAATAATTACTACCTTATTCTACCATTCCACTTTTCAGACATTTAAATCAAAATTAACTAAATATATATAAACTTAATCAGTTTTCCAATTTGTAAAAATATGCAGTAAATAAATATTTACACATATGAGGGACAACACATCTCCGCCACTATCATTTAACATCATTTCTATATTCTTCTATTGGAAATAACTTCATAAATATTTCCCTCATGGTTCGTTCAACTTCCCAGGTAGCCTCTTCATGCCTGAAATGCTGCCATTGTACTTTAACTTGGGTGATAACTCATCTCAGGACCATTACCTCTCTTTGACTGAGTATACCCATTAGTGCGACCAAGAACTCACCTTCTGTTTTGACCTCTATAACAAAGTAAAATTTTAGTTAATTTAGGAAATCAAAACGTAAATCAACTATACAAATTTTAGTTACATACATATATATGTAAGACAAATCGTTGAAACTTTAAATTTGTTAACTTACCTGTATATCCTTCCAATTTATTATGTGTTTGGGGTCATAAATAAATTTCTTTAATACAAAAATGTAAAAAACAATGTGCACACGGATATGACTAGGTAAGGCAAGTTAATAGGCCACTCGTCCAATTTGTGCTAAAATTTGAAAGTGGTCACAAAATTTAGGTTCCAATTTGGCATATCCATTCCATTGCAGTAGCTTCTCTCAGTTCACACATGCACATAGACATGATCCCCCACCTAGAATTGCCCAAATGTTTTTTTTCAGCCAACAAAATTCTTTTGTCGGTCTTGGGTAGCTTTTAGATTAGTTCATACTTCTTTAACCATTTCTTCCATTTATGCCAGCATATAAGGTCCTAACATTAACTTATCTTCTGTTCCACCCCAATTTGAGGGAGTCCTACATTTACGCCCATAAAGCCCCTCAAAAGGGCTCATTTGTGTAGAAGTGTGATAACTATTGTTATAAGCAAATTCTACCAAATGTAAGTACTATTCCCACTTAGATGGTTGCTATATTACATAAGCTCGAAGCATATCCTCCACTACCTGGTTTACTCACTCAGTCTACCCATCCTTTTTAGGGTGGTAGGTAGTACTAAAATATAGCAGAGTGCCCAATCCTCCAAACAAGGCTTTCCTGAAAGCTAGCATAAACTTTACATCATGATGTGAAATTATAACTTTGGGTATGTTGTGCAACTTAAAAATAGTTTGCATAAATATATTAAAAATTTGCACTACCTTATAAGTAGATTGTATAGGTATAAAGTGAGAAGATTTTCCCAACATATCAATTACCACCATTAATGAATCGTTCCACTTCTTTGACTTGGGCAACCCTGTTATGAAATCAAAGGAAATAACCTCCAATTTCCATTTAGGAATTAGCAATAGGTTAAGTAGACCACCTAGGTGATGGTGTTCTATTTTGACTTGCTGGAATTCCAAACAGCGGGCCAAATATTCAACCACCTCCTTCTTCATGTTTGTTACAGATCTATTTGGGCACATCACTCCCATCATTTAGATCAGTACTATTAGGGATCATCAAACCATAATTTAGTTGCTACATGCCTTAAACAAGTCAACACTTTGAATGCCTTCTTCCCTGAGAGTTTCTTGGCCTAAAGCCCTCCAGAAATGCCTCCTTCAGGGACCAGCGCAACCTTGGTTAGTGGTAAGTACACTTCAGTCTAGGTACACCCATGTCAGGGTGCTTTCCAGAGCACCTAGGTGCACTTTGACCTGTGCTAAGTAAGATTGAGCGAAATCATCATAGGATTATGGGAATATTCTTATCTTTTGGAGCCATATAGAAGATTCCCACACTTATCATCTCCTATGAGCTAGAAAATAGATTATGGAATGAGATAAGTAACCTCCTATCCTCTCATCCCTTCCTCCATGGAAACTAACTAGTTTGGAAGGCCATTCAATGCCCTCATTTATGACCAAACAACCATAATTTTCCTATAAATTGAGCACTCATCTAAGTGATCACAGGTTGGACTTTGAGAATTTGTAAGGAGATACTATTGGTTTGAGATTTGAGACCATAAGCAAGTATTGTTATGCTACCAAAGTGTTGTGCTTATGGTGGGATGAGGGATGGAACTCAAGCCGGATGAGTGATATGGGATCAAACTTCTTGGTTGTAACTCTTCCTTTTACTTAATCAAGTTGTTTACACCTTTTCCCAGATTCTTATATTTATGTGTGACAATTATATGTATAAATGCTTTCAATTCCATTTGCTTGTAGTAGATAGATCTCTTGTTTTGATTGGGTTTTGTCCTCTGTTTATGATTGTTGGTACTTGTCAAGTAGATTTAGTTCAGGAAGGAGCAACGGGAGTGATAAAAAGGAGACAAAGGGAAAGTGAAGCATAACAAGTAGGTCCCTTGTCTTATTTATTTTCTATAGAAAAAGGTTGAACTCTTTAAATTTGTTCTTCTAGGTGTAGCTATGCACTTAGGGAAATTGTTATTATCCGTACATGCAAAATTCCACAAAACAAATTGGAAACTCTGGTGGAGAATTATAATCATTCCAGGTAGTTTTCCTTCATCCTAGTACACCCTAGTAGACTTTACTTGCTTCCATTGATCTTGTTTTAGCCCTTTTGAAGTGTTTTTTTGTAAAGATTTTGCTCAAAAGCCCCTAGAATGGCCTCTCCCGTACCAACATAGGTTTGGTCAGGAGATAGAGCACTACAAAGAACCCTTATCTTGAGGATAGTTCTATGAAGTGAACTATCTCCCATTCAGGGCTATGTTGGTCCTTCTTAGGTCAAAAATCCCACCTTTAACGTGATTTTTCCCAAATTTCCTTCTGTTTTTACTTGCTAAAAGAATAATGATTGTTGTGTCTATGAAATCATTTTGTATTTCTCTTCTTAGCCCTAATTTGACCTTGATTGTTTAGTGTTTCTTAAATGATTTCTTTATCAATATCAATTAATTGTCAAAGTTAGATTATAGTCGATTAATCTTTGCTCAAAAGAAAGTGTCATAAAAGTCTTCATTTCTTTCGAAACGGAACTGTCATAAAGTATTCATTCTTTCAAAAATATTGATTCATTGTATGTGCATTAGTTTCCTTTTGTTCATTTCAACATTAAGGGAATTAAAATGAAAAACTTGCATTGTGCATTCAAAAAATTTGTGTGTGCTCATAGGAATAGTTTAGGAAAATGCATTAGATGTGTTATTTGTTCTTCAATTAAAAGAATCTAATTTCTCTATACCTACTACCTAAGGTTTTCATTGTTCAAAATGAATGGAAAGAATGCTTATCATGTTAGTTGCATTCTAGGAATTTCAAATACATCACGTGGTGAACCTTGAAAGGAAAGTTCTTAATCAAGATCAACTTAAAATTAACATCGATTAGCCTAATGGAGCATTGTTATCTAACGCAAAACATTTAGAGGTTCCAGGCTAGAGACGTGTTCTAGTTGTAAAATGTAGTAGCTATCGCTAACTTTTCTGCAATATATTCTGAGTGTGATACCTCATTCTATCTACCTGACTATATCATAGCTTGTCCACTTACCTTCTGTTAGAGTCAGTCTTGTCAGTCCTCCGTCAGAGATCAAAACTCTTTCTGCATTTCATTTTTAGGAGTCCCGCTCTATTCACTCAGCTGCATTCTGCTAGGGGCATGCCATAATTTGACAGAAAAGGTCATGTTAGTCATTTCCCTTCATGTCTGGCACCTACTGGCTCAGGTCTTTTCATCAATGTTCACTGAAGTCCATGACAGTCAATGTTCGATCCTTAATGGACGAGAGTCATTTTCAGTCATTCGGTCTAGGTATTAGTCAATTTGGTCTTCAACCATGTCCAATAAATCCATGCAGGCTAGAGGGAAGCCCTTACAAAGTTATGATTCAAAGATTCTCATCGTCATGTTGACAGATTACGACTGTTCTTCAAAACTCTGTTTTGAACAAAAGTCAAATAGTGTGTCATTTGTGATAATTTTCAAAAAAGTCCCCAGTTGATCTCTTCAGGCGCAGTCATGGTTTCCGTGGCCAAATTCCATGTCATGCGACCCCTGCAAAAAAATGCGAAAATTTCATCATTCTAGCTAAAAGGTCAAAGGGAAAAGTCAAATTTAGTGTTGAATTAAATTAGGAAAAAGTGCCAAAATAAAAACATTATCGAAGTGGGTTTTGAAGAAACAAAAATTAAACCCATGTCTCTAAGGTATTTATAAAGAATTTCCACAAGTAAGCATAGTCATTTTGCATTCCAAGGTAGAGAGAAACATTGCAAAGAAGTTGTGAGGAGCTAGTGCATGTTTGGACTGAGATTGGAGGTGTTTTCCAGAGCGCGGTGCACACACAGAGGGGCGCGGCACAAATAGAGAGCGCGGCGCACAGAGCATGACCCTGTAGTGGTAGAAATACACGGGCACAGTGCACACACAGAGCATGGCGCACTGGGTTTGTTGAACGGTGCACACCCACAAAGGCCCGAAATTGTGCCAAATTTGCATCAAATCGACTTTGAATCTCTTCCAATTGCCAGGTAGGGTCAAAATCTTGGTTGCTCATCAAATTTTGTGAATGTAATGATGGTTCATGGTCGTTTAGAGTTGTAATAAAAACACCTAAAACCTACCATTTGAAATTATTAAAACCATTTTTGCTAGGGTTGCAAACTTGTTGTATTGATGCCAAGGCTCCTCTTTCACCTCTCATTTTTCCCCTTCTCTTCATTGTTCCCTTCCCCCCTATCCCATTTTTTTCCTATTTTCCCTACCCCAAAACAGTACTAAACCCCTATTCCCTATACCCCCCATTCATTTGTCAATGTAAAAGCCCAAATCCCTATCTTATAAAATCCCTAAACCCTCCTACATATCCCTAAACAAAATTTCCCCCATAACCCCTATTCCCATCATATTATTCCCCTTCCTAACACTACCTTTTTGCATAGTTCCCCTTGGTGGCAGATATCATAACAACACCTAGTTTCATACCATCATCAAAGGGCAATCCAATCACAATATACATACATAAGTCATGGCATCTGAGCATTCATCGGAGTATGATATGGAAACACAAAGTGATTCATCTTCCGAAGAATAGGCTCCCCGGAGACATCACAAAAGGGGTGAACATGTTAGGGATGAGCCAACCACCCTCACAGAATTGCAAGCCTACCCTCTTTCTATGTCATGTTTCCAACATTTGTCATGTTTGGAGTTTTGTCAAAAGGTGTCTAGTGTTCGATTTCATCATGAGTTAGCCCGTTTTTTTGTGCTTCACCTACATGGAGATCACTCTATCTTGGCCAGGGTCACCTTCACACTGACACCCGAAACTGTCTCATTAGCAACCGACATACCGAATGTTGGAGAATAGTGGCACAAGAAACAAAAGGTGGATATGCAGCATTATGAGCCTTCCATTAAGGCCAGTTTCTTAAGGCAGCTCCAAAGAGTCTTTCCATTCCGATATTTGAAATATGAATATGCTCCACTCATGAAGTTGATCATGAAGTATTTCAGCTGTGAGGGGAGGTTCTCTCGTTTATATGCCTATCATATCAAGTTGCTCATGCACTTTACCAGGGTACGGATGATGAACATCCCATATTTCATTTGCAGGAACATAGAGAGGATGAACACCTTCATGCAGCACAAGACCCCTCAGCAGCAACTTAACAGTGTTTATCATTTTTCTCTTATTAATATTTTGGTGGATCATCAGTTGGGATTACAGGGCATTACGTGGGATGACTTCATCTTGCGTGACCTCTTCAGCACTTCACAGGTATTATCAGAGGTTGAACATGAGATAGGTGGTCCTTCTCATCAGTATCAACGCCATGAAAACACTGCTATGCTAGTATTCATCACCTATTAGAGAGGCAGTAGACATTTGTTTGCAGCAGCAAAGCGAGTGTTATCTCCACCCGGGGTGGAAGGGGCCTCACTTCCGACATCGACAACACAAGTACAGGACAAGGGCAAGAGGCCCATGCATGATGAGGGGCCATCAGGTGAACAAGAGGGGGAATTCATCCTCATTCATAATGATGATGCAGATGTGGAGAGTGCCAAACTTAGGAGGACCGTCTAGGAGCAGAAAACGGAGATCTAAGACTTGTCACTCAATTTGGAGAGGGCTAAGTGGATTATCAGGTATTTTGAGCAGAGAAACAAACAGCTCAAAGACCAACATGAGATCATGGAGCTGCAAAACATCTGTGAGAATCGCCAAGCTGCCCAACATAGGAGGATTGAGCTCACTCCATTGCAGCAAGAGATTAACAATGACTGTGAATCTTGGCTCAAGCGTATCAACATCCACCTTGAGAGACTACTAGAGAAGGCTAACAAGGACAAAACCATGTTGAGGCAGATGTTTTATCACTACAGGGCAAGAAACATGAGTTCAAAGGCTTGGATAAGGAGTTTGAAGGCGAAATTGAGCAAAGCGACAAAGAAGAAAAAGAGCCAAAAAGAGAAAGATCATCTTCAAATCTTAGTTGAAGCCTTTATGGCCCAACATAGCACCTCATAGAGGATCTCCATCCCAAATTTAAAAAAATTTGGGGCAATTTTGGTCACATAACAAATTTTTGGGCACAAAACAGGGATTTTCTTCCTGTGCACCGCACCACTGGCGCGGCGCTTAGGATTGGGAGCTCCAAATAAAAAATGGTTTGCATTTTTGGATTCAACATGAAAAGTCATTACTGCTGGTGCATGGACAAGAAGTTTGGGCAAGTTTTGAGTCCCCCGAAGGTCAAAAACACTCAAAAAATGACCTCTCTGCCCCATTTTTGACACATAGGAATCAGTCTTGGGAGAATGAATTTTTGGAGGAGAAAATAATCACCAAATTCAGAAATTCCACTTGGGTTGGAAACTAGACGGGCAGGGGTTTCCAACAAGCACACGTGGGCACAATTTGGACTCTAGAAGGTACCTCAAAATTGCCTCCAAAGTGGCACAACACATATAGATTTGGGTGCAGCACATATAGACCAAAAGGCCAAAATCACTTCCGCTCCACGACATTTCGATTCTTGATTTTCTCCAAGTAGACCCGCTCATTTACACTACACTTTTTTCGTCACCTAAGGAAAATTTTAAAGTATTTCCACTAAAGGTTGGCTTCTATGCAAATGGCAAAGGAAGGCGAGCAGTCACCCAAGCCATTTGTCATTTTTGTAACATTGCACTTGTAACTAATGGTTTGCTTTCCATTTCCACTTTGTAATGATTTGAAAACTCCCCAGATGTGGGTCATTCTATTTCCCAATGGCATAGTCTATTTATTATATGTAAACCATTTGCAAAGGGTTGCTTGGTTGTAATTTCTGGGAGACTGTGGGATCGAAACTCAGTGCTTCATTGTATATTTTGACAGAGAATTAATGAAAGGCAGCAGCTCTGGTTCATGAGATTCATGTGGTGTGAGTGTAGCGAATGTGTTCTCTTTATGTTTCATATGTATTTCATTATGTTTCATAATTCATTCATATTCATTTCCAGTGAAATTTTCTAAGTAAGATAAGGTAGAATTCATGTTTAATGCTCTGCCTCTGGGAAAGTTTCACGTTCTGTGTTCTTCTTCTGTTGAAAATGATTCATGTGTTTATGCCATTTTCACCCTCCTAAACAATCTTTCCATTCCACATTATTTCAAATTTAATTGCTAGACTTTCTACCTGTCTTGCCTCATGAAGTAATTTGTGCCTTTGTGTTAAATTCTCTGCTCATACTGTTCGGTGGTCCCATACATCCCAGAAACTCAGTCATTTATCAAAAATTGCCTCTTGTTTCCATATTTATTTACTAGCCTAAAATCAATATTAACTGTAAGTCATATCAAACCATATCGTTTATCTATTCACTGAGCGCGACACAGAGAGAGCCCTCTCCTGTTTTGGTACGGCTAGCTACCAGACTGAGCGTGGTTTGTGGTTACCCTGAATTTTGCCTTCCTCCAGCCTAAGGCATATTTAGGTGCTAACACCTTCAGGTATATAGGGTAGTATTACATGTAGGTTTTAACCCTGTACAGAAATTACCTGCATATGAATTCTAAATCACAGAAAAAATAAACAATGCGAGAGCATAACACATAAAAACACATATTCACAGAGATTTTCCCCTGGATCCCAAAACCGGGACTACCAGCTTGATTTTTCATTATATTCCTTTCAATGTTACAATACATATTTATACATGCC
>APFE031483913.1:157062-203736 GCA_000404065.3 Pinus taeda | reverse complement strand
AGTGTCAAAATTTTGCAAATGTCATTCCAAGTAAATCCATAGTTCATCAATTTAGCAACTTTTATATGGATTCAAGTAGGATTCTATGATAGTTGTTTCAAGTAAATCCATAGTTCATCAATTTAGCAACTTTTATATGGATTCAAGTAGGATTCTATGATAGTTGTTTCAAATATCATTTTCCATTTACTTTCAATAGCTTTATACAGCTAAACCAATGAGGTATGTAAACATATATGAATTACGTCATTCTCCTTATACCTGTTAAAGATTAGGGAATACAGGTAACAAGCAGGTCTATTCAATATGTACTTACCCTATAGAGTAGAGTGTAATCATTACTAATGGTTGAATCAGTGCCATAAGTAGAACCATGGAAATCAAAGTAATGAGGAAACAGAGCTTGTTACATTAGGATATGCGTATACAATGATTACAATCTATCCATATGTATTGATTATGGAGAGAACGGTACTCTATATAACAATAAGAGAAAATGTATTTATATAATAGGAATGACTAAGAGCGAGAACCCCAGGATATCACGTTGTATATTGATTAGCTTGTCACCTTTGTACCTTATCTAAGCTTATGACAAGCTATGGAATTAGAACACAGTAGTTACACATGACTCTTTCTAACCATGCTTGTTTACCTAATCACTTTCTTGTCTCATTCTCATTACACTCGGCAAAAGTAATAGCACATATATTTTATAAGTAGTTACATCATCTAAAGGTTGACCTATCAGTGCTAACCTAAGAAATACATGTATAGATATGATAAAGTACGTGTATCACAGGTTGGTTATCTCCCTAATAGATTGGACTCAACTTTAATATAGATATAACATATGTAATTAGACAGAGCTTTGTTCTAGCTCACTCATAGATAAGGGTGAACTAAAACCATGCTGAGATACTAATACGAGCTTTTTAGTGTATAGAGCTTACTAGTGATAAGATGAATGAGATCCATTGAATATGATACATGTATACCTTTGTTCAATGTATTATGTTATATAGCTTATACAACTTGGATTCATACTAGATCACTTATTGAGTAATATACACGAGTTTCATCAATTCCAGTACTCTGACCGTAATCATACTAGTATACCTGTTCTAACTTATAAGTAATCTGTATAGGTATATCCCTAATTAACACTATCATAACATGTAAGAAACATAGGCCCTTAGTAATACATGTTCATTATCACTAGTCTCAAGCTTCATTAGTATGACTAAATAGTTACTCAGCTTAGGCTATGATCAGAGCTTGTATCGTTTCATCATAGTTCATAAGGTAAGCATATCCATATTCAACATACAAAAAACAACACGTTTTAAGGATAAGATGTAATCAGAGCTATGACCAAGTTGGTTGATTAGATGGATACAACTGTATTCAATAGGTTCAATTCCTATAAGCTAAACAATCCGTGACTACGGTACTAATATGACATACGTAACCTCTGTGATATGTAAGTTGTAATCACTATGAAGCTGATGATCGAATAAGTGTTGCCATAATAAGCTAGAACACATACATGAACTCTGTATAAAAAAGGTTAACTATAACCCTATGGACAGAACTGTAAGAACAACGACTTTCAATCGCTGTTTGTGAAACCATCCAGGTATCCTTCTAGCAGTTATGGTCAGATAGATCATGTAAGAAATCTGATAAATGAAAACAATGAAAAAAGAACTGTAAGAAGAATGAGTTGTAATTCATATAACTAACTTGGATATATTGGCCACTGTTTTGTGATGTTGTCTTCAAGTTTGTTGAATAGTTTGAAAGCATAAGATGCAACTTCAACAGTGGGTGGACTTCTTTTATAGTTTTGGGGACTTGAATTTAATTGGTGGACATGGATGCACATGGATTGCAATGGCTTCATTTTGAATGTGTGGTATGGATTTAATTTGATGTGATCTAATGGTTGGGAATTGGTTATTTGTTGATCCATGTGCTTTGATCTGTTTTAATGAGAAATAGAGTGAGTTCGGTGTCATTTATTGCAGTTATTGGGTCTGGGTGTCATTTATTGAACAAAGTGGGTTCAAATGTTATTGGGTTGGGTGCCATTTATTGAACATAGGGTGTTTAGTTGTTGAATAATACAGCAGTTATGGCTGACATATGTTCCCTTTTGTTATGTGTAGGTAGGCATATTTATTTGGGATGCAAAGTTGCAGTTCTAATGAGTGGGGGTTGAAGTGACTGCTGCTTTGTACTTTTGGAATAGACCATTTTGGAAGCCTTTATGGCTTTAGCTGTTTTCTACTTGGGTCAATATGTTTTGCAGTATTAAGTAGTAAAATACTATTTATGGATAGTTGTGGGCCCAGTCAATGTATGGGGAAATTTTGGACATAAATTAATACTTATTTATACTTAATGTTATTTATTTTTGTTTAAATTTTGGTGTCAAAAGTCTCAATTTATGGTGATTTGGTGGGACGAGTACTATATCAATTACTGGTCCCTGCACAACATTAGGAATCTCTCCCCTATTTATTTCCACATCAGGCCATATCCGTAGTATCATTCCTTTTGTCAGTTTTTTAATAAATATTTCCCATTTCGGATTGTCAATCGGTGGCATTCAGACACAAGGTTCCATATAACTTTGTACTTGTCCCCCTCGTGGATTACCTCTTTTTTCGGAACTTCGTGTTCCCAAGTGGTTGTATAGATAACCACGTCAAACTTTCTCCTTTTCCATAACATCAGATATGAAATTATTTAAAAAGTTGTGAGAATCTGATGACTTATACACCATTACATACCTTGAAATATTACTTCACGGTGGATTATCCTTGTGACGTTTCTGCCACCTCTGCTCTCATTCGTGCCACTATGGATTGGTGTTGATATCCATGTAGGCCAAAGCAGTCCACACTCACTTGATGCATGGCGCACTATCTTCGGTGACGATAGTGTGCCAGATGTCTCACACATGCCTCCTGATCAAGTGGGTGGTGGACTTACATTTCAACATCGATGTTCAAAACATCGCTCCATTAAAACCGCTCCTCCACCTCTGGCTTTGGCTTTTGATAGTGATACCCTGGAGGACCATATTACAAGTCTTCAAAAATATGCCTTAGTTGGTAGATGGTATTTCTCGGAGATGGAGGACTCTGAAACATGTAAATGGATAGATAAGAAATGGAAATCGATGTTAGGGTACATGCCTATGGTTGTTAGGCTTCTGAACGGATGGTACAACATTCATGTTCTTAGTGAGGAAGACTTGGAGAAAACTATAGCCATCCCATGGATTCATGGAAAAAGTTTCCTTGTCCTCCATAAGTGGTACATCGGGTACAATCCCCTTCGTAATACACCCTCCAACAAGCTGGTATGGGCAAAATTACTAGGACTCCCTCTGGAATTATGGACCAAATAGGCACTTGCTGACATTGGTGACGCCATTGGAAAATTTATCCACATGGACCTTTGCTGTCTGGGAGCACAGGACAAAAGGGTAGCCTGAATCCTCATTGAAAATTATTATAGAGGGGGATTCGCTGATCACATCGAACTTCATTGGGGTGACACCTTCCTTTAGCAAAGATTGGACTATTGGGGGGTTCCCTTTAGATGCTATTTCTACCATAGAACTAGACACATGCGTGATCAATGCCCTTTCTGTTCAAGCAGACGCTTCCATGGCAGAGGAGGCTATAATGGTGCCATGGGGCCTCACTCGGATATGGGCCATCAGAGTCTAAAAGTTAAAAATAACATGCCACATAAGCATCCTCTTCATCAATCGGGTATGCACTCACACCAGAATTCCCACCTTCCCCATGCTTTTGGATCAATTGTTTCTTTGCCCATTACCATTCCATCATCACCGAATAATTCCACCAAATCAGTTTTCCCTTGTTTTGACAGCCCACTAGCTTTTATGTGTCATCCACCTCTCGAGCCTGCAACTAGCCAGGACATACCAATTCCATTTACAGTGCCACATCCATATCCGGACATTTCATCCACCTCGCAAGTTGCATACATTTCTCCTTTGGCTCCACCTCGCTGACAATCAAAAGATAAAGGCCCATGCCTCAGTATTACTCCTCCAAATTCTCCCATAGTTTCGCCTACAAATTTGGTCGGGAGTGACTTAGACTTCCTCTTACAAAGGAAGACCCTTGATCTCTGTACCCTCACTATCCACAAACCTACAGGCAGCTCATCTCCCCACATTAGCCCAACCTTGACGGGAAACATTATGGTGCGTAGGAAATGAAATCGTGGTAGTTGCCACTTTTGGGGACGATCTAATAAAAATCCTTTTTCCTCCCCCTTGGATAGGTTTCTCGTTGATATACCCATTGCTGACATCTCCCCTCACAGTCCCTTAGAGCACGAATGCCTGAGAAAGACCTTCCATGATGTGCATCGTCTCCCTTAATATTTAGGGTCTGGGGACTACTCCAAAATATTTAGCCCTCAAAAATCTATTGTTATCTTTAAAACCTTTCACTATCCTTATTCAACAAACAATGCATAATGTTCCTGACACTATTCAATATTTTTCGAAAATGCTTCCGAACTGGTATATATCTGTAACTGTTGCCATGGGCCTTTCGGGTGGTCTGGTGGCCTTATGGGACCCAAGCAGGATCAACATTAAGGCCTTTGAATGTTTCACTGGTATACTGCTGGAAGGTAGTATTCCGGCGTGTCGGGTCATGTACATATCTTAAACATATATGCCCCATACAGAGATAAAGGGAACTTCTAGGACCGGTTCATATTGTTAGGCTTGATGGACCTAGAGATGCTCATTATAACATCAGGCTTAAACTGTGCTATCAGTGTTGATGAAGTTGGGGATGCTTTAGGAAAGTCGATCTACTGGCTGGGAAAATTCAGAATGCCATCATCATGAACAACTTTGTGGATGTTTGGCCCTCCAAAATTGCCCCTACTTGGGACAGTGGATGCTCTGGCTCTGCCTACGTTGCTAAGAGACTGGATTGTTTCCTGATCCATGAGCAATTGTTAGACCGCTTGGGGGATGTCCGGGTTAACACCATTAGTAACTTTATATCGGATCATAGGTCCATCACTCTGCAACGGAGGAAAAGGGAAATCTGCTTGGGTTTCCCTTACAAATTCAATATAACAGCCTTGGAGGATCCTGACTTTAATAAGTTGGTGCTCGAATCAAGGGGTAGTATTAATGTCACCGGATCCTCTCCCACACTCAATATCCTGGAGAAACTAGACTCCCTCTAGGGAACTGTTAAATACTGGCAGAAAAAGAAAATTAGGGACGGTAGAAAGGAGCTTGTGAAAATCCAAAAATGTCTGGACTCACTCGAGGCCTCCATGTCCACCCATTTCTTTCCTTTTCACATCCGATCAAACATTCAAACATTGGAACACAGGAAGAAGCAAATTCTAATGATGGAAGAATCTACATGGAGACTAAAGAGCAGGGCACACTAGTTAAAAGAAGGTGACCGAATCAAAATTTTTTTCCTTAGATATGCTAACTACCACTGAGATATAAATTCCATATGGGAAATCACAGACTCAGTTGGACGCATATTCCAGACACAAGAAGAAATAAGTGATGTTGATGTAAAAAAATTTCAAAATGCTTATGGAAGCAATGAAAATTCTTCTGTAGAAGATATGATTTGGGGAATTGATCCATACCCTATCATGTTTGATTTGGAGAAAAATAAGGATTTTTTTAAGGAAGTTTTTAAAGATGAGCTACTAGGAGTCCTCAAGTCTTTTAAGAGTGACAAAAGTCCCGGTCCCTGATGGGTGGACTATTGAATTTTTCTCTCACTTCTTTGAAATTATCAAGATGGACCTGCTAGGTATTATTGAAGAATCCAGGAATATTGGCTTCATTCATCGTAAGATTACTTCCACATACATTGCTCTCATCCCAAAATACAAATCAGTGGAAAGTTTCATGGACTTCAGGGCCATTTCACTGTGTAATGTCATCTATAAAATCATATCGAAGACTATTGCGAGGCGGTTGCGTAGGACTCTCTCTCACTCCATATCCCCTGAACAACATGGATTTCTTCTGGGAAGAATCATCCACGATGTTGTGGCAAATGCACAGGAAAGCATGCACTCCATCCACACAAAAAACATGGATGCGCCTATTCTTCAGGTTGATCTTCGTAAAGCATATGACTGTCTGGATTGGGGTTTTCTCAGACTAATTCCTAGCAAGATTGGTTTACAACCTAGGTGTACTAACTGGGTCATGGCCTGTGTGGACAATGTAAACTATGCTATCATTATGAATGGATTCCCAACAAGATTATTTTGGGGTGGTAGAGGTCTTCGTTAGGGATGTTCGTTATCTCCTTTATTATTCATTCTGGTTATGAACTGTCTGATTTTGCATATAAAAAAAGCGGTCCTAGAGGACCAATTCAAACCACTAAAGCTGGGGAACAAAATCAGTGTTTCTCATAACCTCTTTGTTGATGACATCATTATAATGGGTATGCTTTGCCTTTTTTCCTGGTATTATCTTTTTCATATTTTCAGTATATTTGCAAATGCTTCGGGACTGTACATGAATTCCAATAAATCTGTTCTTTATCATATTCAATCTGATATGGTAACTATTGCATATATTAAAGACTTATTTGGAATTGAGGCTAGACCTATGCAAAATGGATTGAAATATCTTGGTTACCGACTTAAACCCTCCTGCTATAGAATCTATGATTAGAAAAGGCTTACTGAAAGATTTGATAATAGGATCTCCGGGTGGGAATTTAGATGCCTGTCCGTAGGGGGTAGGCCCATCCTTACTCAACCTGTTCTATCTCAACTAGGTGTTTATTGGGTACATCTTTTTCATATTCTTGCCTCCATCATTAGTGACATAAACCGACTTATGGAAAATTTCATTTGGACGAGCAAGCACAGTAAAAAAAATTCCATCTGACCAAACTATCAAATATTACTCTTCCAAAAGACATGGGTGGTTGGGGAATTTTGGACCTTTGTCATTTTGGTGAGGCATTGCTTATCAAATCTCTCCGGAGGGGTTTATTTGGAGTAGGCAGATGGAGCAAGATTATCCATCATAAGTATTTAAAGAATAAAGACTTCATTTTTTGGTACCGATTTGGAACAATCGGTATAAAACAAGGTTCAAAAATCAGGTTAAGTTTCCTAAAAATTGAGAATTTTTTCAATCGACATTTGGCATGGAAATTCCAGTCTGGAAATAGTATTCTTATTGGCATTGACCCAATATTGGGTGTTGAATTGAACTTCTCCATTTCTGACATTATCATTCAGCACCTAAATGAGAATGGTTTCTTTTTTGGGGGCCAAGTCATAAAAAGCTGGCAAGGTATGCTCCCCATATGGAAAAGTGCCCTCGAGCTGGGGTTAACCAGCCACTTGGAAGGGGAATGGTTTTAGACCACCTCAACAATGAAGCAACTTAGCATCTGCCGATTAGGGACTCAGGACAGAATTATATGGTTGGGCAAAATGATTTCTGATAACATTATTGTGCCGGACACTTATCATGCATTATCAAATATGGTCACCAGAAAAGGGGAGCATCATACTCTTTATGCTTTCTGGAAAACTAAAGCAGCAAGCTCCAATAAAAATTATACTTTTCATATGGCTTGTTTATCATAGTAGGAATCTTGTATGGGCTAACCTGTAAAAAAGGAATTGGTATGGCCCTGGTATATGCTACTTATGCAAAAATTATTCAGAAGATAATGATCACATCTTTCTACACTGCCATTTCACCACTCAGGTTTGGAAAAAGACTGCTTTCCTATTTGGCTTCTGATATATTCAACACTCTTGCATTAGAGATTCATTGAAATGGTGGAGCTCACAAAAGTCTGCCTTTCGAACTATGCCTCTCTTCCTCTTCTGGGCAATCTGGAATTGTAGAAATAGAAGTATTTTCCAGAACTGTAGGGAGGAGTTCTCTATGAGAATTGAAAAAATTTCCTCCAAACTTTCTTTTTTTTATTCACAACATATACGCTCTAAAGGCAACCCTAAATGAAGGATGATATTCAATTCACATACCCTATGGGGTTTTTTGATGGGGCCGCACAAGGGAACACTTGTGCTTGTGGATTTTGGATTGCCATAAATGCCAGTTTCTCATATAGAATGTACTAGAACTGTGGTGGTGGTACAAACACAAAAGCTGAAGCAATGGCTCTCTGGGGTCTCCTATGGTTCAACAGCTTCCTTGGGAACCCCACTCTGCACATATATGGTGATTTTATGACTATAATTGATCAACTATTGGGGAGGGCATCCATCAACAATCCCAAACTTCAAGGATGGATGGAAAGAATCGAACTTCTATGGCAATGTCAAGATAGCTATACAATCTAACACATTGGAAGAAGCCTTAATAAGGAAGTAGACATATTATCAAAAGAAAGTTTATAGGGTCGCATTAGCAAATGGTATCTAGAGATATCATGGGAGCAGAACACTTTTGATATGGGGGATTTTCCAAATCTAGGTTAAATTTCCTCTCTACATGTTTTTTCATAGTCTTTTTGTAAATTTTGCTATATAGACTTATAATCTGCATAGTGTAGTTCAATTTGTCCAAAATCTTCATATGGCAACACATTGTGCGAAGCTGGCATACAGATAGGTCCTTCGAAGGTTGATCCACTGTGTTTAAATTTTTGTGACATTGTTGGATGACTACCTATTTCTCCATTTTTCTTTTTGAAATTGTTTGCCTAGCCACTGGGCATAAACAGTGTCCTCTACAAGGGACTTTTACTAGTTTCCTCATTAGATGGTGTACTTTTAAGTACCTATATATCTATTCTGACTGGGGTGCATTGTACTAACAGAAATAGTCTCGTTGTAATTGCCTCCAAATGCTACAAGACTCTCATGTGGGAGTAACAATTTTACAACCAATTCATGCGGCATCACCACTGTGTGGTTTTTATCTCTGCTTTTCATCACCTCAACTCAATATTGATGCAAGACAAAAACACAGTTCTGAATTGATGCATATCTATATTACTAACTAGTAGCTATTGAAATATGAATCTATTGTCATCCATCATTTCCAATTACAGGAATTCATCTTGTATTGAATTATTTTGCTATCTGGTTTTTCATGATGTAAAGGAACTATGGACTGCTTATTTCCTGGTCACAACAGACTTTAAAAGCTCAAGGGGTCTGTATTTTTATTGCCCAAAGAGGAACTTTATATGAATTATAGTATATGTATATCCATTTTCTAATATAATATAAATCAAGCTTTTTTCTTACTGTAAAAAAAAATAAAATTTATGTTTATGGAAATTATAAAAAGAGACTTCGTCATGGCAATTCGTCAACATTGTTTATCCATATATCTTTCTTACTTGTAATGTCTGTCCTTTAGTTTTGAAACATTACATAGATCGTCACCCAGTATGTAATGGCTTCATTTTCTTTCATTCTTTTTTTATTTATTTAATTACATTGCTATTTAATTGCATTGTTATTTTTTGTAATGACAAATTATGCATGTTTTTTATTATATATAAATTTATTAGCAAAATTACATAAGTAAATTTGGTTGACATATGTTTATATGTATCATCCTCATACATCTATTTACACCTAAAAGAATTATCTCATTGTCTTTAGTTTGAGGTGTCATAACTGTCAATCCAATGTTATAGTGAGAAAATGGTCACTCCATAAATCAAAGGGTTCAAGAGCAGGTTGTTGACATAAAACATTGTAGAACTCAATCCCCAGCTTTGGCAGAACATGTTGAGAAGATAAAACACTATATTTGTATAAATGAGTTCCTGGTCATTGCCAAAATTTAGGTAGGCGAAATTGCAAAAAAGTCTAATACACTAAATAGGATAATGGGTAGAAAATTAGCAGTTCTTGGATCCCATCTCTTTACTCGTATGTGTTGTCATTTATTTTCTGTCTCCTTTCTTAGTTCTTTCTTTTTCTTCTAATCATTTCATTTCCTTTTTCTTATTCTAACTTTAATATTTATTTATTATAATAATTTAAATAATTTTATTTATTTTTTAGTATAGTAAAAACTATATTTATATTTTACATTTCTATTTTATTATTTTTCCCTATATTCCTTATTATTTAATTCATTTGTTTCCTATTATTTCATAGAATTTGTTTATATATATATATATATATATATATATAATATATAACATATTTTATTAAATAAATTCTATGAAATAATAAATAATTATTTTATAAATTATATATATAGTAGTTTATAATATAGTGTTTTTATTTAAAATTAAAGTTATTAGTTTTTTATTTAAATTTTTTAAATATAAACTTTTCATATAAATATATTTTTATAAGTACATTATATATATACAGTTTGAGTGGGCCTAATGGTTAAGAGCATGTGTTTCCTCCTAAGAGGTTATAGATTCAAAACCAGAGGGGGTTGAGTATGTATGCCTTCGTAGACTTAGCATTCAAATCTTTAGGTCGAGATGGGTCATACTTAACCTTTTAACATATTACACTTAATTAATAATTTGAAAATAATAATGAAATACAATTTTGTGTAATGGTTTATGAGTTTGGGTTGCACTATGTGGTATTAGAATAATATATAAGATATGTTCAAATTCAAGCTTCTGTGATCCATAACTTGTTGATATATGAAGATTTTCGGAAGAAATCACATTGAAAATATTTGGTTGATGCGTTTCAAACCAGCGAGTGTGCTTCATCTTCAGGACAGGATGAAGAGACATATCTCACAAGCAAGCTAAATAAGAAGAAAGGTCAACTTAATGCTTAGATGAGAACGACTACCTTTAGGTTGACCTTTCTTCTTATTTAGCCTGCTTGTGAGATCTATCTCTTCATCCTATCGTGAAGATGAATGAACCACACTAGTTGGTTCGAAACACGTCGACCAAATATTTTCAATATGATCTCTTCTGAAAATCTTCATATATCAATAAGATAAGATATGGTTTATGAGATGGAGATTAATTTGTTTCTATGAATTTAGTTTTAGTTAAATTATATGTTTGAATTTTATTAGGAGAGGTTGAAAATAAAAATTATTATTGGAGAAATTAAATTATCCCATAATATGAGTAGATTATTCTTCCATTTAATATTGAAGTTCACCTTGCACATATTTGTAAAAAATTAACATTGAAATTTTGGAATACAGTAGACTAGAGCTGTGGATTATTGAGGCTAGACCCACGCGTATATAATATTTGTAGATAGTGAACATTGAATTTCATGGATACTATAAACAAGAGCTATGGATAAGTGCAACAATTACTAACAACAACTTATTTAAAATGATTGGGAGTCTAGTTTGCAATGAATGTTAATTGAGAGGCGATCAACTCAAAGTGTGATTGAGTGCATGGAACTGTGCATTGATCATTAACACCTCACTGCAAATTTTGATGGGGTGAAGAATGCTTGCAGTGTAAATTTAAGCCTTTGTTTCCCATGTAAAACTGTGCTTGACATCATTGCTATAAATATTTTTATTCCCAAGGAATAACCCATCATTATACAAGCTGTGTTGAGTAATATTTTGAGAAGTGTAGTCGTGTTGGGTATCATTATTATGGATAGATACATTCCTACGATGATCGTTACAAGATGTGTGAAGTGATTTGGATTTATGGCAGTCGTTAGCATTAACTTGGAGCAATATGCACAGTGTGAGTAAAATAGTCTGGAGTTAAGCTGATATATCTTCTAATACAAGACTTGTGGAAAACACTAATTGGTTACTGTCTTTAAAAACTAAAAACTAGAGCGAGTATTGTTTTGATTGAATTCTCTACAAACAAATAATAGTTAGTATTATGTATTCAGCATACAAACATTAAGAAATAAATTTTATTCTATGCTTTAAAGGCTCACAAATTAAGATAATTTTTTAAATTTTGTTCTATGATTTAAAGAATGGTAAATTAAGATAATATTTTTTATATAAAGCCTTAAAAGGGTCATGCAAAAGTTTATATTAAAATTTGACATTTATATCAAGTTGTCATATATTCAAAACTCAGCGATTAAATGTTGGTATGTCATTTTTAAAGATACAATGGTCTGTATTTTTCAAATATACTACTAAGATATTTATATTAATTATATGTTAAACATCTTATACTGATAAAAAAAATATCAACCAGGAAAAAAATATTTCCCAACTTGTACCTATCCCAAAATAATAATAATAATAATTTTTCTAACAAGATTTGGATTCTAACCCATCTAGAGTTTTATAACTGCAGTGTATCGAAATGACATCCCTATTGGTGAGGTAAGCAGATGATCATATATTCATCTCTGCACTTTATATGTTTATTTGAATGGAGGGTGGACTAATATCTCCATATTGTTGTTTTAATTCCATTGATTAAAGCTGACACTGCAGTGTATCGAAATGACATCCCTATTGGTGAGGTAGGCAGAGGATCATATATTCATCTCTGCACTTTATACGTTTATTTGAATGCAGGGTGGACTAACATCTTCGTATTGTTGTTTTAATTCCATTTTTTAAAGCTGGAACCTACTGGAATTCCTGCTGTCCCATGGGGAATGCAAGGATTATTGGAATACTTCAAGGGACACTATGATAATCCTCCTTTAATAATTTATGAAAACAATATGTTCTTGTTACTTGTACAACACTATTCAAAATTCTAAGATAATCGTCCTCTAATAATTTCTGAAAATGGTATTTTCTTGTACGTGTACAACAATATTCAAAACTCTATGATCGTGTTCTAAATTGTGTTCACATCCATGAGTAGGATATGGGTGGTCCAATAATGAATCTCTTCCACTTGCAGATGCATTGACCGATAAGGCAAGGGTAGCCTACCTCCATGATTATGGTTAAAGCTTGCTTGCAGCTGTGTACATTAACCAAATACCATATCACATTCCAATTTAAGTGTTGTTTATATTTGTCTTTGCAAAATAATAAGGAGACAAGTATATTTATTAAATTTGGAAGAGTATAAATTCATCTTAATTTGAAGAATTTTCTTAATTTTATTTTTTTTTCTCAAAAATTTATTAAAAATATGTTTTTTATTCTCTTCCATAGTGTTTAAGATAAAGTCTATGTTTATTTTATGAAATTGTTTGACAACATAGGATGTGATGGCTGAGTGCTTACCAAATTGGAGTGGAAGTTTGTGTAGGAACGGATCAAATGCCCACACATACTTTGTGCAGAGTTTCATTGATAGTTTCGAGTTCTTGTATGGTTATACAATCCGCTACGGGTTGTATTGTGTGGATTTCAAACGTAGAGATTTAAAGAGGTACCCAACTCTTTCTACTCGATGGTACACTCATTTCTTAAAGAGATACAAATATCATCAGCTTGTCCTATCATGCTGTCACGACCATGCAAACTGTATTCACAGTTCCTTGATCGTCCACTCCTTTAAGAAAGAACAACCACTCCTTGAAGGAGTTTAGAATGTGAGCTTCAACGTATCGATATAGATTACAATGTATACAAATCTTGTGAATAATGCAGGTTTTTGCGCATGACGACATGTTTTTCATATCTTTCAGAATGCACAAACGACTGGTAATATTTTCATTTTATGAAATTAGAATCATACGTTTCTTAATTATCATAGTGATCAATGTAAGGCACACAAGCCTCGAAACCAAATAAACAATATTTTAAATATATTAAATGATCTCAAAGAATTATGTAGATGTTGTACATATAAACACATATAGGAAACAGTGCAATTAGTTCCCCGAAGTTAGTGGACTCCAATAACTACCCAAACTAATAAAAAGTTAATCCTGAGGATTAGTTATCTAACAGTGTCCCCTTAATCCGAAGGGATATACCAAAGTGCAAGAACGAGAGCTCAAAATGCGAAAATGCATTTAGCCAAGAGCTGAATGTATCTCAACAAATGGTTTTTAAGGATAACCACAAACCAAGATGTGTATTTTAATGCCTTGTAAAAAGCAGATCATTGCAGAGCAGACTGCTCATCTTTTCTTTTAGCATGTTTGGATTCATTTTGGGTTGCCCACATCAATTGTGTCAGATCGATACTCTCGCTTTCTCGGAGAGTTTTGGACCAATTTGTGGAAGATGATGGACACCAAGTAGAAAAGAAGCACGACATTCCATCCATAGACTGACGGATAGACAAAGGTTATCAACCACACCATGGTACACTTGTTGCAAGGGTATTGTGGGAAACATCCTAAGTTGTGGGATGAGAATCTTCCATATGTGCAGAATTCCTACAATCAAGCAGTGCACTCATCTATGCATCGTTCATCATTTGAGACATGTTTTGGCTACCTACCAAAAGACCCTTTTGATATGGTCTTTGGAAGGGAAGATGACTCTAGTGGACGTGATGATAGGGACAAAGCACAACGGTCATTCAATAGATCCATTTGATTCACCAAGTAGTACAGGAGTAGTTGGAGAAAAGTCAAGCCTGGTACAAGGCTCGACATGACAAACATCAAGTCGACCATTAATTTCAAGTGGGAGACAAAGTGTGGTTCCATATCAGCAAGGACAGAATGAAGGGAGAAGGGAAGAAGTTGAGACCAATCCAATATGGTTCATTCACCATTTTGGAGAAGATTGGAAACAATGCCTTCTATCTTGATTTTCCGATATATATGCAAACGTATTTCGTAGTGAATGTGGAGAACTTAAAGCTGTATGAACCACCATTGATTATGGACACCGAGGAGGTGGGCATAGTTCCTACAGTTGATGAATTTGCACTAGAGTATCTCGATGAGTTACTTGAAGACATCATCCTTGAGAGAAGAACTAGGACTTCACGACGGGGAGATGTGGAATACCTTCGAGTTGGTTTCAAAGGGATGCACCCGAGCAAGGAAAAATGCCCGGAAAAAGAAAGAGTGAGGGAACAATTCCCTCACTGGCCAATTGACTGATAAAACTTTTGGTAGTCCGAAAGCTTCTCAATGGGGAGGATTGATCTAGGTGGATCTCTAGACATAGTGGCATGGAAAAAGCTCAAAATTCAAAGTGGTGGAAAGGCAATGAACTTGACATCAGATCGAAGTGCTCGTTATACTCATTCCAGTGTTGTGAACGACACTCCAATCCGAGTCCAGATGAAGGAGATAGAGATAGTCAAAGTTGGGTTGACTTTTGATGACTAGGCAGGTTTAACAAGGACACAATTTGCACTTTTCTGGCAGATGGAATCTGGCCAACTCTGGCTAGCTTCTAGTTGAAATCGTGGCCTAGTTAAAAAGACTCATTCTGCTTAAAAACAGAATTTTAAAAAATGGCCCATTTTGTTATTATAAAAAAAAAAAAAAAGGGTGGGGGCCACCAACCCCACCACCCCACCAACCCTACGTAACTGGAATTTTAAATATGGAGGGGTGGGCCATGACAGGAGACTCCTCCTCACATCCCACAGAATGTATCATTAAAACACGGGGTGGGCGGCATGGAAAATTTTAGGGGCTAATATTCGCCCAGTGGGCTAATTTTCCATTATTTTTCCACAAAAAGATTCGCCAACTTCCATTTTTGTAAAAGATGTTTCGCCCAAATTTTAGATTATAAAATTATTTTACCTTAAAAATCGCCAATGTTATATAGAGACTATATATAAAATGATTATAAATTTGAATAATTTTACAAATATATCAATAAACATTTTATAGTTTTCATATTAGGGATTAGTGAGATTCGCCAATGTTTTAAAGTTCAAGAAAATTTTCCATCCTTAAAATTTTCCCTGGTGGGCGGCCATGACCCCGCCACCCCACAACCATCATGATGACACCACACGAAGAACCGTGGCCATCAAAGGTGGGCCGGCTCTTCGGGTACAGACCCGACCTTCTATCCACTAGCCATTAATAAAGAAAATAGCGCGCACGGAGAGGGACAGGTGAGGTGGGCGGGCCCCAGCTCAACCTCCCTTCCCACTTAAGATTTTGTTATGTAAAAAGAGGGAGGAGGCGGGGTTTGACTGCCCGAGCTCCTCCCCAATATTTGGATCTCTAACCAACTCAGCCAATGGATTTCTTGTGAAATCCATCAACACATTTTCTATTTAACATGCAGCTTATGAGTGCGCCCAGTGGTAGAGGAGGCAATGCACGCAGTTTGAGGTAGAATTTTGCAGGAGGGCTAAATTTTCACTTTGTGAGAATTTGACAAATTTTATATGGTTTCAGCACTTCTCAACGCCATGAACGCAATGGAGTTGTCTATTTCTCCATCATAGTTTTCCATTTTTTAGCTATTTTTCAGTATGGACGTATAAAACTCCTTTTTGTAACTGATGATTCTATTTTTTTTTCTCATGCCACTTAATGAATAAAGGCCTCCCCATTGATCGAGCAGGGCCCGGAGACATAGTCCAAGGCGAACGAACTTCATTATCAAGTCTTGTTGTCTTCTTTCATGCTTTATGTGCTTCTCCTCTTCTCCCATGTGCACAATAAGTTTTCTATGTTACAGTACAATTTATCCATATAATTCTTTAACTCATATATAAGCAAAAGATTGGATCAGATGTGAACTCTCAGCAATCACAGGATGAAACAATGACGCTGAGTTTTTCTTTAAACTATATGTTAAATTTTAATAACATGCCGTCCCTGTTTCATTATCTTTCTCTCGTAAGTGTAAAAAAAAACGACACGTGCACAGACTTTTAAAAGGAGAAATTTCAAATAAACTCTTTTAAAATTCCTTTGAAAAGAGAATTATTATTAACTCTATTATTTTGTAGGAAAAGTGGATACCAAAACTTTTATTTTTAAGAAATTTGCTTGCCACAAATCGAAATCATTCCATTCAATGAAATTGCAGGGTTCAGCAATCGAAACTAGCACAAGAATTTGTTAGTTATAACGAAAGAATCTGACTAAACTGAATGAATCCATGAAGACAGGCCATGAAAACCACCATTCTCTCAGAGTCAATCTCGACAATGGAAATATACACTGTTATATTTGGATCTACGTAGTGATGCAAATGGTTCTATTCTTTAACACACAAAAAATATAAATTGGCGTACCTTTTGTATATAAGTTTGAAAACACTACATTCAATGAAATTGCAAAGCTTCAAACAATGCTTTAATCAACAATCAACAGTTTCTTCAATCAACTCAGTTCTAATGGAAATCTAACTTGAACTCACAACAAACACCAATTTACATCTACATTGCCTAAGAGCTAGGCATTGTGTGAGACAAAGACTGTCTGCAAGAAGGCGCACACCCAGCTTCTTTGTAAAAAATAACTCGGCTGGTTTATGGCTCAAGTCAACCTGTTGTCTCTTCAAATCACGAATTGAAGGGGCTACATAAGTAGAAAATGCAGAAAAACAAATCGACGCTGCACATAAAACTTTGTTTGAAACAGTCGCTTTGAAATCACCCCCTCATCGCTCCTTTTTATTTTTATTTTTAGATCCACATTTTTTGATTCGCTCCCTTTTGTTTGCTTTTTTATAAAGTGAATTAATAATATAAGTTCATATGTTCACTATTAAAATTCGAGGCCCCGTTTTCTAAACAAAGAGCGCTGAAAATCTAACAGATGTGGAACTGATGGAGCGAACTGAAAAATTCCTTAATGCCTAATCAATTTTACCTTCATTAATCCGTCTTGTTACACCACTGTTAAACAGGGGAAGGATCAGTCACTGGCAATTAAGTTTAGGTTGTGACTCCTCCAACAATTCTTCAAGATATTTAGATTCAATAACACGTGTAACGTGATGTTACATACCTTAGTTTACTTGATCGGAGATCATGCATCAACAACCCGAATACCCTTGACAAATGCAGTAATTCGAATGCTCTAGTTAGCAACACAACCGGCGAGGAATCAAAGACAGATCCATTATGCACAATGCGTCGACTAAGAATCTTCTACAAGATTCCCCATTCAGAGCTATAGATCGCCACAAAACTAGTGGCTCATTATTCAACAGGAAAATGAACTATCCGCTTTGATACCACTGTAAGACACACAATCCCTGAAACCAAATAAACAGTATATTAAAGGATCTCAAATAATTATGCAGATGTTGTAAATATAAATACATATAGAAAACATTCCCAAGAGTTATTGTACACAAATAACTACCAAAACTAACACAAGGTTAATCTCGAGGATTCATTATCTAACAATCAAGAATCAAGAATTATTTAATATGATTTTTTTTAAGTTTCATGAATTAGGTATCTCTCAATTTCTTGCAATTTTCCACACTAACACTTGAATCCACTGTATATCTGGTTTATGTGAAAGAGGCTCTCTCAATTTCTGCTTATGGAAATTATAAAAAAAGACTTTGTCATGGAAATTCATCAACATTGTCTATCCATATATCTTTTTTACTTGTAATGTTTGTCCTTTAGTTGAAACATTGCACAGATCATCATATGGTATGTAATGACTTCATTTTATTTCCTAGTTCTGAAACATTACATAGATCGTCATATGGTATGTAATGACTTCATGTTCTTTCATACTTTCGTTTTCTTTAATTACATTTCTATTTCTTTGAAAAATTATGTATATCTTCTATTATATATAAATTTATTGGCACAATTACATCAGTAATCGTCAAGTTAGTGACATGAACAACCATGTATTTAAGTCAAGTAAATGATGTAACCAGTTAATTCCAACATAATTGTATATGATGAACGACGTGTTTCAAAATTCTGGTTGATATACGTCCATATTCATCATTCTCATACTCTTAATTGTTGAGAGTATTATCTCACTATTTTAGTTTGTCTATTAAGTGACATGAGAAAATGAACAAACTAAGAAGACAAAACACCATATTTATATGGATGAGTCCTAGGTCATTTCCAATGTCATCATTTATATAGATAAGAGGCATTGCAAAGATTTAGAGAGGCTATGGAAATTGTAAAAAGGTAGTATCCCATCCCTTTATTCCTAAGTGTAGTCATTTATCTTTCTTCTTCCTTTCTTATTGGGTTTCTTTTTTTAATCATTTCATTTTCCTTTTTTTTTCTTTTACTCTTAATCTTTATATTCATAATAAATTTTAAAAATCTCTTTATATTCATAATAGATTTAAATAATTCTCTTCACCTTTTGGGCACTTCTATTGTTTAGGGGTTACCCATCAAACTTGTGATTTCAACTAATTCATGCTGAATTTTAGAGAAATTAGATCAGAAAAATCCAGCGGAATAACTTCCAAAAAATAGCATTAAAAACAACCTCATATATATATGATAAATAAATTAGTTTTTTTAATTTTAATATATTAAAAACCAATTGATTTTAGTTTTTTAACTTATATTTTTGATAGTTTTTGATTTTGGAATTTTTCAAATATAAATTTTCTCATTAAATCCCATAAATATTTAGATTTTTATAAATAAATTATTATATATAAATATTTTTTTTGAATTATATATATATAATACACACTTAATTTGGATATTAAAGCCTACTATTTTTCGTCTTTTTATTTCATATATTTTCTATAATTTTTTTTTTTTTGAATTTTTTTTATTTTATTTTTAATATTTCTTTCAATTTAATTATTTTGACGTTTTATTTGAATAATATTATTTATTTTACTTCTCTTATAATTTAACCAATGTATTTTACTAAATTTAATGGATCATATCTTAGTTCTAATAATAAACCACATTAAGTGGTTAGAACGCAATGACCATAAAAACATTTCATTTCTTTTGATAACAAGGATGAAACCAAATCATCAAAGTTGTGGTTGTTTGCTAAACATCTCATTTCTTTTGATAACAAGGATGGAACCAAATCATCAAATTTTAATGTGGTTAATTACTACAAATAACTACAACTAAACTATCGCATGCATATGCCAACAAATATAATAGACTAAGGCACTTTTAATAAATTTTAATATCAATTAATAACAATTTATTTACCATACAATTAAATTCATGTATATGATCTTTCATCGAGTCTCCATTATTCATCCTTAAGAGGTACAAATTCTTCTAAAAGAAAAGTTTATTTACCAAACACTTAGATTCATACAAAGCTCCTAACTTTTCATGTAATGCCTTGGTTGTAGTTTCTCTGAGAACTTTTAATAATAATGAATCTGAAAGACACAACTAGATTGTGCTCTTTTCCTTCCTTTCCAACATTTTCCAAACTTTTGCCCACATAATCATAGGTGCAGTGCTAGGATCCACTATGACTCATTGTTCTTTTTCTACGAAAAGGTATTACATCTTTAGCTTCCATAGATCAAATATTTTCCCAATAAATTTCTTATCTTGATTTTCAAATTATTTGTCATTTTATTTCACCACAAGAATCACTATCACAAAGCTCCCATTGAAACCACATTGAAACCAAGTTCATAGATTCAAGATAACTAAACCTTTAGCAATAAAGGTGTCTCCTTGAAGCCAAAAAATAGTATGATACCAAGTGTAAGTTTTAAACCTTTACAATAAAGAAATTCATACCTGTATTCTTTATAAAAAAAATAATGAACAATAGAAAATATTCTTATAATACTCAAATATTTACCCCCAACAACCCTTAACTAAGAAAATGGACAAATGTTGAGATTTGCACCTCTAACTCTCATTGTATTTTCTTCACCATTTACAATATAATATATAATATTTTATGACACTCAAAATATTAGTTTATTAACCCAAATTATATTCCTTAACTAGAATTACATTATAATGGATTGAAAAACTATTGTTTGAAAAACACCAAAAAAAAAAGAGCGGCCAAAACAAGACAAACAAAACCTTATTTATTCATTTATTTCCTAGTACTACACCTTGAAACCTATAACTAGGAGGGATAAAAAAGTCCTCCTTTTCTCCATGTGCAATGTATAATGCATGAAGCTAATCATTCAAATAATGTAAGGTATACCCAACAATGTTTCCTCAGAACTTTCATGATTTCCATGAGATATACATCTTTGAGTATCCATTTTTCTCAAGTAATTTCTATAACACACTATAAAACTAGATTATGGAATGAATTGGGAGTTAAAGTCATGGATATCCACTCATTGAACATATGAATGATATAGCACAATAATTCATGGGATATTATGGAATACTCCTAATTTTAATGGATATTAAAAATATTTCCCAAATTCCTTTTGTTGAAGCCCCATCCCAGTGTAACTTTTTAATCTACAAGAAAAACAAACAAACAAACAAATTTTTACTAAAAATCCTACATATTGAATTATATTATAACATTTTGTATACCTATTTTTCTTTCTACTCCATGTATGGTGAAGAAACAATGCTATAATGCTTACATGCGGATTATGTAAATAAATGGACTAATGTTTTTCTTCCTTATTTAAACTCAACCATCAAGCGGTTAATGAAAATTGTAATAATAGTAATTGATTTGTATCATCCATTAGGGTTCAAAGCATCTAAATTACCCACATCATACCTCCTCTTCTCTTTCCCAAAAAAATAACCAAGCAAAACTAATAGTAATAAAAAAGTTAGTTTTTCGCTTGTAAATATGTTGATTTCTACATCACACTAATTCTGAAAAATTATTAGCACATATTCCTATAACCCTTTATTTAGCTCTGCTTCTATCATATATCTTTTCAATGTCTCGATTAAATTCTTAGCTTCTAATGAAATTTTAATTTTCACTAAACAACAATTTTAAATACAAGACCATTTTATTTTTTAACATAAAGCTTAATTTTCACTAAACAACAATTTTAAATACAAGACCATTTTATTTTTTAACATAAAGCCTTAATATTTATGGGATCACACAAACACCTACTTGAATCCTTCTCCCCATACCTAATTCTAACTCGGGCCTTAAAATCTACATTTCTGTAATAATTGAAATAAATAATATATTAAACCTTCCCCCCACATGCTTCCATTAATTCTATATTTATTTCATGTTCTTATTCGTGTGAACTCCATTCCACTTTCCTTAATAATAATTCACATTTATTTACGGCTTAAGTGATTTATAAGATCTTTTGATATTTATATTTTATTATCAATTTTTTCAAGGCATTTAACATTATGTCAAATGAGGATTATATAGAACAATTTTTTTTTTTCTACTGGTCTATTTGGAGAGAAAACATATTAGTAACATAAGTTCAGAGTTTTGACGTTGCTAAGATCTTGTATAACTAGAGCATATTGTAAATAGAAACTTATAAAAACACATCGGTTGCACCAAACCTTGACATGCAATGAGAAGACAAAAAAGACTACTAGTGTTGTAAGCAAAAAACCAATGAGTCCTAACAACTATTAGGAAGAATCTCCAGGAATCCGCGTTGGTTGGTCACTATCCTCATTTGAGGAGGAGATGTTAGTTGATCTCCTAGCTAGAATGATCAACTTGCAATCTACATTGTCAATTTTTCCCTCCAACTCTACCAATCTCGTAGAATTCTCCTGTTGAGTTCTCTTATACCTCCCTATGCCACATGCAATATTTAAAGAACATTTAACCTTGTTCCAAAATTGTGTCATGCTCCATGAAGTGATGATAGTGCATGTAATGTGCCAACTGTAGTGGGATCTGCAACCCCCTTTCGTGTGAATTGGCATCATATCAAGGTTTGGAGGAATTCCCACTCTTGGGCACCCTCCTTTGAAGATAGATTTTATTAATCCTTGTTCCAATTTTAAATAAGTATTTACTTTTCCCTCTTTAAAATTTGCATGATTTTTGCTAAATATATGTAAATTACCTTACTTAAAATCATAATAATATTTAAAATTAAATTTAAAATTTATTTAAATTTTTATATAAATTTTGTAATTACCAAGACTAATTGTTGTTAAATAAACCCATATCTAAAATCTTTGTTTGTATATAGACAAAAATATCTTTGCATAGTTATTTTGTTACTTTTTTTGAGCCGAGAGGCTCATTCTATAGCCCAGTATGAGGTCAATGTGAAATTCCATCTATGCTCAACATGGAGTTGACATGTGTTCCTCTTACAATAAAGTAAAATATTCTCTAAATAGAAAATCAATGTCAGCTATAATAAAAAAACAAAATTAATATGCTAATGTTTAATTAGTTGTCCATATATCATAATATAATTTCATTTAAATGAATTAGATGTAAAAAAAAGTGTGAGTAAGATGTTTAAAACTTATACTTTTCAAAAATATTTGAACATGAGATTTAAATAAACTATTTGAACGTCTATGTTAACTAATTTATGTTGATATCAACTCCATATATATCTCTATATATAAAAAATGTTAAAATAATTTTTAATATGAATTGAATATTGATGTTATAAAATATATTATAACAAAAAACCATTTTTTAATGTGTCTCGATGCAGCATGGTTATGTAACAAATTTAAATGTGATCTATGTATATATTATATATTTTTTAAATTATATATATATATATAAATATTTTATATATATAATTATAATGATATAAATATTATATATATTATATATATTATTATATATATAATATAATATATATATATATAATGGTATTTTTAGTGGCCAAGCCCTATACTGTGTAGCGGTTAAGCCATCCCTACACACACACACACACATATTAAACAATTTAGATAAACTAGGAATACAACCATAAGTAGATAATCATCTGGAACTCAAAAATATTAAAGCACTTACATCAAACATCCATGAATTACACTGCATTACAAATATCATATGTTTTACATTTTTCTTAACTATTGGCACATTGAAATCATATAACAGAACACCATAAATACCACAAGTACCATTCACCTAGAGAGGAGATTTGATCTTGGCCTTGCTGCTACTTGCACTCCCTTGTTGTCATCCACTCCAAAGTGTGAATGTTGATGTGCTCCAACAGAATGTAGTGACCCACCAGTTGACCTCCCATCCCACTCCTTGGGTACTCTGCTTCCTAGTGGACAATTGTGCTGCAATGGGGTTGCACAATGGAGAAAGTGTTCTAGTTGATATAGGTGAGCAGTCTTTGGCTCAAGAGTCCCCTTTATAAAGAACTGTATCTTACCAATCTCAACTATAGATTGTATCCACTCACAAAGACATAAACTCCCCATCCAGTAATAGGGTAAGAAAAAAGATCTTTCTCCCATGGCTTTCCCTTTCTTTTATGGAGGCTTCATAGGTAACACTTGGCACTTCATGCATAATTAATTATTTTTATTAATCCAAATGTTTGATTATTCACCCACCCATGTGTCACTATCTCCCCATATCTCTCCAAAATTATTTACTTAATTTTTTAATTAAAAATAATATTTTTCCTCACCCGAACAAGACTCCCTATTTCTTCTCCTAGTTGTCTCTTAATCCCCCTTTTATGCTCCTTACTTTGTGTTCCTTATTAAAGCCAACTAATAAGTCTCATATTTGGTCCCCTAACTACCTCTTAATTTAACTCAATTTTCATCTTATGTTGATATTCTTAGGTTAGCTCTTGCCACATGGAGGTTCTCAAATTTTATCTAATTTTTATTAATTTTTATTTTAATTCACCACCCTGATCTCATAATTAAGTTTAACTATTTTAGGATTAATATTCATAATTAAATCTATGTCGTTCATTCCCCTTTTTATCTAATATATACTTATGTGCATTATTTACCTAATATTTTCCAACATGGGAAGGGTAGAATCTTCAAGGTACAATATTTTTGTTTCTTCCTATTCTCCCTTTACCCTAAGTTTATTCTTAATTTAATTATCTTGGTTCTAGCTTCATTTACCACCTCATTTGAACTTATAGGATTTTCATACCTTGATTATATTTATTATTTTATTTTTTATGCCAAGGGTTACAAGTTCATCGTACCCTTCAAGAACTTCCCTTCAAAGTTCCAAGTTGCCATGCCTAATAGTTTATTAATGATACTAAGGGTGCCAAATTGGTCATTCTAGTTAATAAATTCTCTTGAAGTTATAAGGGTTCCATGTCATTTTCCCTTCAAACATCTAGTGGCTACAAGGGGAAAATTGGGGTGCAATGATGAAGATTATTATCATCATCCATGTTGTCTGCTATAGTGAGACTAATGGTGTTGGGGATTAAGGAATCTGCCTTCATGTGTGCCCCCAGTAAATCATCATGAGAAACCTAATTGGGGACGTACCCCCATGACATCATGATCTTCGAGGCAAAGGTGTACCAACCCTTCTAGCCCAAGTCACGGTGGAAGTGTTAACGGGAGAAATCAGGGACATTGTCCCACCCCTCCCATGTAGTTTCATCCATTTTTACAACGCCATAACCCATGTGTGAGTCATTTGGCCAAGAAACTAACCTATTCCTGTAACCACTCACATGTCATTAAAATTTATAGCAAGATTCAAACTAAACTTAAAAAAAAATTCAAGGACAAAATATTCATTTCCATAAAACTAGATGTCATCGACTCATCACATGTGAGTGAATCTAGTGATTTCATACTTGATAATCATCAGTAACAAAGTTTCACAGTTTTGGTCATTGTCATTCTAGCATCATCACATGACATAATCATCCACGTCGTTGTTCATCATGAACCAAAACTATTGAAGTAGCCAAGATAAGGAACACATCCATCACAACTATCATCATCATAACATCATTAGAAAACATACATATCCACCAAAGTTGTCATCATCATACATTAATAGAAATCATACATATCTATCAACGATATCATTATCATAACATCAATAGGAAACATACATATCCATCAAGGCTAACATCATTGTAACATCAATAGAAAATAGACATATCCATCAAAGTTATCATCATCATAACATCAATAGAAGGCATACATATCCATGAAATTTACCATTATCATAACATCAATAGAAAACATACATATATGTCAAGGCTATCATCATCATAACATCAATAGAAAACATACATACCCATTTTTTCATGTCATGATAATATCAATAGAAAACATATGATTTCATTCGTCTTTTCCTTCATCTTTGTGCACTCATTTTTTCATGTAATTATAATTTTTTATTTTTAGTTATTATATTTTGATTTTTATAATATTAACATAACTACATTTTCACATTATTACATGTGGTTAAATGGAAATTGCCAATGATTAACCTATATCAACCACATTTACTAATGTGTAAATGTGGTTGTGCTAGTTTACAGTCGACATGTGGAGGGTGGATTTCTTGATCATGGTTACATTAATATTGTTAATGTAATTATCCATAATGTGTCAATCTTATAGATAAATATCATTAATATTTTGAATGATATTATTAATAATATTGTTATTAATGTTGGTGTTAATATATTATCATTATTATTAGTAAAAATATTTGATAATACTATAATTTAAAATTAATATTAAAATAATAACTTAATATTAACATAAAACTAATTTAAATGATTATACTATAGTTTACTTAATTTAATGGTTGACCATGGTCAATTTTAATGTAACAATATAATATTGCTACATCAATCTAATGATATTACATTAATGTTGACCATTGTTACACTATTACATTAATATTTTATTAATATTGACCATGGTTGATCATTCTCAACCATGGTTGACAATAGTTCATGTTACATTCATGTTAATGCTAATGTTACAAAAATGTTTGCATTATGATTAAAGTGGGTTGGCAGGGTTAACCATGGTTAACAAGGTTAGCCATGGTGAAGAGGGTGGACCATTATTGGTTAAGATAGACCATGGTTAACCTCAATTGACCATTATTAATAATGATTGCCATGGTTGAGTAGGGATTAAGATGAAATATTGTGGTTGACCTTCGTTTACTATTTTTGACCACGGTTGATATTACATTAATGTTACAAAAATAGTTTCATTAATGGTTGAAGTCGGTTGTTGGGGTTGACCATCGTTGAATAGGGTTGACCATTATTGGTCAAGGTAGATTTTAGTTGATCTTAGTGGGACACGATTGACAATGATTGCCATGGCTAAACTTGGTTCACCATGATTGATAATGATTACCATCGTTGACCTTAGTTGACCATGATTGACACTGATTGTGATGGTTAACCAAGGATTAAGGGGAAGATTATGACTGACCTTGGTTTGCTGTAGTTGATTGAAGATTAATATTATTAACTATATATTAACATGGTTGACCAAGTTTGACCATGGCCAACCATAAATACAACAATGTATTTATGTTTCATTAATCTAACAATGTAACATTAATGTTGTTAATTGTTATATTGTTACATGAATGTTGACCATGGTTGATGTTACATTAAAGTTACAAAAATTATTTCATTACTATTTGAAGAGGGTTGATCATCATTAATTGAAGAAACCCATGGTTGATGGAGGTACCATAATAAGCCTCATTAACTCGTGGTTAATCAAAGTTGACATTGGTTGGTTATGATTTTCATGGTTGAAAAAGAAGAAAGAAGAAGAATTATAGTTTATGTTGTTTGATTATGGCTAGTATGGTTGATGTTGGTTTACCATGGTTGACCTTAGTTCACCAATGTCAACAATGGTTGAGCATGATCAACCATGGTAAACTACAGTAACATGGTTTGAAAATTTTGACCATGATTAACCATTTACTATGACAAATCATGATTGACAATGGTTGACGATGGTTGGGCATAATGACCATGGTTCGACCATGTTGACCATGGGTGAACATTGTTTGACATATTTTAAAAGGTTGGCCATACTTTTATATGATTAATTATGGTTTTCCATGTTGATAATGGTCAAACATATTCAACCATAGATCCTTTTGTTGACCATGTTCGACTATTTTAACCATGGTTGGCCATCAAGTCTGGGTAGACTATGGGTTGCTAATTTTTTTACTATCCATTCCTAGTAATGTCACCAATTGGCGAGTCTTTAATGATGACGAGGATATCATAATATTTTTGACATCTAAAGGACCATATGACAATCAGATAATTGATGAGAGTGAGCATGATAATTAGTTAAAACATAAGTCCAATTAGAATCCCATACCTAAATATGTGGTAAAACTTGAAGATATTTTCGATCTTAAGGACAAATTTAAGAAGGTTACTAATTCTAAACTCCAAAATTCAACCTCAAGGTTTGAACTAGTAAACCTTGAAACTGATATCAATCTCAAAACATCAATTTAGGACTTGGTCTCTCTCCTGATGAGAGATCAACCTTTATTAAATTGTTAAAGAAATATAAAGGTATATTTGCTTGGAACTATGATGATCTCAAAACTTATGATACCTCCATCATACAATACACGATTTCCATGATATCCAATGACAAACTTGTAAAACAAAAAGTAAAGAAAATTCATCTAAATTTAGAGAGTTAAATCAAGTTTGAGCTGAATAAACTCCTTAAAGCCATGATTATCTTTCCTGTTAGGTATTCAAAATGGGTTTCAAACTTAGTACCTATCAGGAAGAAGAATGGTGACATTCGCATTTCAATAGACTTTAGAAATATCAACAAAGCTTGTCACAAGGAAAATTTTGCATTACCAACTATGGAGTAAATACTGCAATCAGTGGATTGTTTAGAACTATTGTATTTTCTTGATGGATTTCAGGATATAACCAAATCATGGTTCATCCAGATGATAAATTCAAGACTACATTCAGGACTAAATGGGTAACCTATGCCTATCAGAAAATGCATTTTTGTTTAATTAACGCAGGGGCAACTTTCCAAAGAGCTATGGATATAGTCTTCAAAGGTATGATAAAAAAAATTGTTGTCATTTATTTGGATGATATAATTGTTTATTCCAAGAAGAGAAATAACCATTTAGATGACTTAAAGTAGATCTTTTAATGTTTCAAAAAGTATGGAATTCCATTAAATCTGAAGAAGTCTTATTTTGTTGTAAATGAAGGTAAGCTTCTAGGGTTTATTTTATCCAAAAAGGGTGTTTCTATTGTTCTAGATAGAATAAAAGAAATTGCTGAAATTTCTTTACCCTATAATAAAAAATCTATGTAGTCTTTTCTAGGTTAGATAAATTTTGTTACGAGATTTGTCCCTGACTTTTCCCAAATTGTTTTACCATTATAGACCATGATTAAGAAAAATTCAATCTTTAAGTGGGGACATAATGAAAGAGAAGCTTTTGATTTAATCAAATAAGCTATTATGAATGCTCCCTCTTTAACAACTCCAAAATTTTCTAATCATTTCATCTTGTATACATTCACTTCTGAAACATCTTATGATGTTGTTTTAACATGACTTAATGTTCAAAAAATCAATGCACCCATCTCTTTCTTTAGTTTTAATTTTCAAGGTGTTGAAATAAATTATTCAGAGGTGGAAAAGAAAAGCTTTTGCTGTTTTCAAATATGTAAAGGACTTAAGGCCTTTTCTCCTCAAAACCCATACTAAAATAAAAGTACCATTCTCAACAGTGAGACAATTACTTATGCAAAGGGAAGTAGGAGAAAAAAGGGAAAATTGGTTAATAGCTCTGCAAGAATATGATATTGACATTAGACCAACCAAAATTGTCAAAGGACAATGTTTTTGCAGATTATTTACAACATCTTCCAACCTACCAGTAGATGATGACTTAGGTAATATTGTACACATTTCAGAGGTAAGCCTAAACGATTTAGAGTCTCAATATGTTGATCTTATTTTCTATTTTAAAAACGGATATGCCCCCTGCCCCCAAAATCAATGACAAAAGGAAAAGGGTTTTAAGATTGAAAGCAGATCAATATGAAATCATTAATGATGTGTTATTCACAAGAAATTATGATTCTATATTATTAAGATGCCTTGAAAATTCTAAAGCACATAAGGTTTTACAAGAACTCCATGATGGACTAGCTAGTGGACCTTTTGGAGGAGATATTGCTGCACATAAGATCCGGCATGCTGAGTAGTATTGGCCAACCTTGTTCAAAGATACCGATGAATACGTGAAGAAATGAAAAATATGTCAAACTGCTACTGGAAGGCAACAAAAACCTACCTTACCTCTACAACTAGTCAACATTGAACAACCTTTTGAACAATGGGGATTGGATATCATAGGTGAGATTGTTCCTCATTCCTCAAAGTGACATAAGTATATCCTTACAACTATAGACTATTTTACTAAGTGGGTGGAAGAAAATCTACTAAAGGTAGCCAATTCTGATGTTATCATTGAATTCATTGATCAATCCATTATTACTAGATTTGGCTTACAAATTGCATTTATGTTTGATAATGCATAGTAATTTTCAGGAAATAATATGGTTGAATTTTTTCTTAAGAGGGGTTTTAAACTTAAAAACTCTACTAACTACTACCCTCAAGGAAATGGTTTAGCAGAATCAAGCAACAAGAACCTCATAAGGATTATTAAAAGAGTTTTTGATCAGAGCCAAAATAATTGGCATAAATCTTTGACATTTTCTTTATGGATAGATCGAATAACCTAGAAGGCCTCAATAGGCACTTCTCCATTCAATCTAGTATATGGGAAAGAAGCTATCATCCCTACAAATCTAGTCCTTCCCTCATTAGCCCTAGTCCGATTAATTAAAGAAACACCTTCTCCTTCTTTACAACTAAGACAATCTCAAATTCTTAAATTAGAAGAAGAAGGGGGGAAAGCCAAACTTACACATACTCGTCATCAACAACTAGTCAAATCTTCCTTTGATGAAAGTTTTGTTTCCACAATATCTTTTCAAATTTGAGATCTCATCCTTAAATCGGACAAGGCACATGAGGAAAAAGGAAAGAATAATAAATTCCAAAAAATGTGGCTTGGACCATTTCAAATTGTTGAACAAGTAGGCCCATCAACATTCGTATTGCAAGATTTATTAGGAAAGGGAGATTCTCTTCCTGACAATGGGCTTATTTTGAAAAAATTATTTTCTTAGAAGATTACATCTTCTACTATAACATTATTGCATTTACTCTTTGTGTTTTCTTAGAATAACAATGTTAAATAGAATCACTTTTGGATTTGCAAATAAAATCTCTTCAAAAATTTTATGATCTTTCACTTTGAAAGTAGAAATTCTAAAGGAAATGATCACAACATTTGAAAATTATCTAAGTATCTTTTTGCGTATAGGATTGATTAGTAAGTTGGAACCTTTGGATCTGGTCGAAGTCGGTGGAAGGAGGTTTTGCAACTTTATCCAAGGTTGGCCCTAGAGTTTGACATTGGGGACCATGGCGGGAGGCGCAGATGGGACTGCTACTCCCTCCTACAGTCAAGCAGTCACGGATAGAAGTGAGGATGTTGGAAAGCAGTGTTTCAAGAAACCTCTAGAAAAGACAACAGAGGCAAGTAACACAGAAATGTTGGGAAGAAATAGATCTCATGAACAGGAAGGGGATATGTAGGAAGCTAGCAAGGAGAAGGAGAAAGGGGGCAGCAGTAAAAAAAACCACTCTTGTAAGGACAACTGGGGTATGCAAACCCAAGGCAAACATCATTCCCGAGGTCATCTTAAGTGACCCAGAACTACAAGCGCATAGGGATCATATGGCGGAATATGTGGTGATATGCAAATTCATGGGGTTATGGATGATGGAGAGGGCGTTGCATGTATGGATAAGGAGCCACTGGAAACCAAAGGGAGAAATAAACCTTCATTTGGAATATAAGGGCTTCTTCACAATAGTGTTCACAAGCCTAGAGGATAAAGATAGAGTGTTCGAAGGAGGACCATACTTCTATGCGGCTGCAAGCTTCTACATGCGTCCATGGATGATGAACTTTGTCCTAGAACATGAAACATTCACATCGGTACTGGTATGGATTAGATTATACTCCCTTCCTCTGGATTATTGGCTACTGGAATCTCTGAAAACAATAGGCAACAAACTGGGGCATTTCCTAGAGATCTCAGATGCGACTCTGAAAGGAAAATACACCTCCTTTGCCGAGATATGTGTGGAAATGGACTTATCTAGAGAATTTCTGGATGCGATAATTTTAGAATTATATGATGAAGAATGGGTGCAGGTGGTGGACTATGTGAACATCCCATTTAGGTGTCGCAAATGCCATGAACATGGGAATCTATACAGAGACTACCCAACAAACAATATGGAGAGAAATGTGAAAACAATGGTAGATAAAAATCCTGAGTGTTTCACTAGGATTGGGGGCAAAGGGAAAGGCGGGAAGTGGCCACAAAAAAAGATCAATGAGGAAAGAAAACTAAGCCACAATAGCTTTAAGATCCTAGAAGAAGAAGATGGAAATAAAGAAACAAACCAACAAAAGAAGACATTATCACTGAGAAGGAAGGGATGATAGCATGGAAGATATCATAGAAAACAACTAGAAAATGGAGGATATGCCAAGCACTATGGAGATAAGTAGGGACCATGAGATGAATCCAAGTGAGGTGGGAACGAAGGACCATGAACTATAGGAAATTCTAGAAAGGGAAAATCTAGATGTAGAGAAATTTTTGGAACAAGTGATGACCAAAGGAGTGGGCTCCCTACCAAAAGAAGAATGTGATAGGGTTCAACAACTCTTCCTATGGAGATCAGAAGTGAAGGGATCTGGAGTCAAAAGAAATCATGAAAGCGAGGAGCATAGAGGGGTCAAAATGATGGAGGAGATATAGGCACAATCTCCAAAGAACCCATACAGGAAGAGAGGAAGGAAAAGATAGAAGGAGTTGTTGAACGAATGTGGGAAACTCTTGATTAACTCAGGTAAGATGAAATATCTCACCAATTATTCCTTTACAAACCTTTCTTAATGAAGCTCACAACCTGGAAGATTAGAGGCATATGAAATAGAAGGAAACAAAGAAATATCAGTAATAGAATAAAATAAGAAAAACCAAATATGGTTTTTACTCAGGAGACAAAATGTTCGATGGATAAGATTAGAGAAATTCATAATAAATGGCTAATAAAGTATGAGTATTTAGAGGTTAAAGCAAATAACTCAGTGGGGGGTATTCTTACGCTCTAGGATCCCTAGAAATTTGGAATCCTGGATGCTGAAGCGTCAAGAAACTATATTTCTTTGGTATGTCAACCTTTAGGTGATCAGAAGATATACATGATCACAAATGTCTATGGACCTCAAAAGCTAGAAGATAAAATTAGGCTTCACACCTCCCTTGAGGAACTAAGAGCAAGATGCCCTAGTATGCCCTGGATCGTTGTAGGAGATTTCAATAAGATAAGATCTCTTACAGAGAAAAAATGCAGTCTCAGACAACTAGGCAGAGACTCCATGGACTTCCAAAACTGCATAAGGAACATGGGGTTAGTGGACACTGAAACAATCAATGGGACCTTCACTTGGAACAACAAAAGGGGAGGGGCTTCACAAGTCACCTCTAAAATCGATAGATTTATCATTTTATAGGACCTCTTTCTTTCACGGCCCCCCATGTCAACTTCTATTCTTCCCTTTGGAGGTTCGGACCATTGACCTGTATAGCTGGAAGCCATTTTTATGGGTACACCAAGAAACAGACCCTTCAAATTTGAAAATGCCTGGCTCTGTCACCTTGAATTCACCAACAATATTGACAAATGGTGGAGAGAGGATCTGAACATTCAAGGCACTAGAATGTTCCTACTCCCACAGAAACTTAAAAATATCAAATCCAGGCTTAAAGATTGGAAAAAAAAGGAATTTGGCAATATATTAAAAGCCAAAAGAGAAGTTGAACAGAAACTCCAGGAGATCAATCAGATTAGCATCATAAATGGCTTTACTGAGGAGTGGAAGAAGCTAGTTGATTCCTTGCAGGAAGAATGGGAAGATCGGTGTAGGCAAGAGGAAATTTTCTGGAGACAAGAATTGAGGGTGCAGTGGATTAGAGAGGGTTAAAGAAACAGGAAGTTCTTTCATAAATCTACCTCAGATCATAGGGCACACAATAGAATCACAAAGCTTAAAGATTCTTAAGGGATAAAACCCATCTCTCACAAAGATATGATATTTCTCCTTGTTCAACACTTCCTTAGTATAGCAGAGGAGCCTTTGGTGGAGAGATTCAGGTTCATCAACAATTTCACTTAGTACATCCCTCAGCTGGTCACCAGAGAGGACAACCACAACCTTAACAGGCAAGTGTTGGAAGAGGAGGTCAGTGAAGTGATTAATGAAATGGAAAATGGAAAAGTTCTAGGCCTGGATGGATTCAACATAGACTTCTTCAAAGCTTGCTGGAAAACAATCAAACAAGACATCCTTGCGGTGGTGGAAGACTCAAGAAGTTGCAAAAAGGTTCTGAAGGCTTTTAATGCTTCCTTCATAGCTTTAATCCCAAAATAGGATAAAGCAATGACTTTGGATGGCTTCAAACCCATAGCTTTATGTAATGTGGTGTACAAAATTATTTCCAAGGTGATCGCCAATAGACTCAAGCCTCTCTTACCAGCTCTCATCTCAGAGGAGCAAACGGGCTATGTGAAAGGAAGACAAATTGTTAATAACATCATCCAAGCTCATGGAGTGGTACACTCTCTCAAAAGCAACAAACAAGCTAGTATGATAATTCATCTAGACCTAGTGAAAGCCTACGACAAGCTAAGTTGGTCTTACATAAGGGTAGTTCTTACAGCATATGGCTTCGACCAAAATTGGATAAGATGGGTTATGGCACTAGTCACCACAACTAGTTTCTCCATCCTGCTCAATGGCACTCCTTCAAGAACTTTCACACCCTCCATAGGTCTTAGACAAGGGGATCTGCTCTCACCCTTCCTCTTTGTTCTCATGATGGAAGGGCTAGGCAGAGCAATTAAAATGGAAAATGATCAAGGAAGAATCCAGGGTATCAAACTCAGGCAAATACTTATCAACAATTTGTGGATGACATAATGTTGCAGCTCATACCCACAGTCAGGGAAGCCAGAGCAATCAAACAAATCTTAAATGACTTTGTGATGGAAACTAGCATAGAGATAAGTCTCGATAAATCAAAAGTTTTTTTTCTTTAACACTGACATTGATGTTCAAAGAAACATCACCAGGATTCTTGGGTTCCAAAGGGACTGGTTACCTTCCAAGTATTTGGGCATACCTCTCACAGATAAGCCTCTAAGCAAGGGAGTATGGGAGCCAATAATAAATAATTTTCAGGACAAAATAAGAAAATGGACATGCAGGTCCTTAAATTTGGTAGGGTACCTTGTGAACACATAGGCTTTCTTGCAGCCAATTCCCATTTTCATGTTCTCAGCTCTTCCTGCTCCTAAAGGAGTTCTGCAACAAATCAAGAGCATACAAAGGGATTTTCTATGGGGCAGAGGAGAAGAGAAAAAGAAATGGGCTCTAGTGGCCTGGGACAAGATCTGCAAACCCAAGAGCCATGGTGGTTTTGGGCTTCATGACCTTGAAATCCTCAGTAGATTCTTGGGAGCTAAACTCTGATGGAGGTGGATCAAGGAATCGGCAACCCCCTGGGCCAAGCTTTGGACACAAAATATGCCAAGAATTGGTAGGAGAAGGATCACATTTGAAAGTCAGGGCATATCAAGGAATCCCAAATTTGGAACCTTGCTTGGGAAAATAAAGGTATTGTTCAGTAGCATAGTTTCTGGGAGATCCGAGATGGGAACCTGGCTCGGTTTTGGGAGGATAACTGGAAAAAAGAACCCAACGTGTACAAGGATGAATTAGAAGCTGTCAAGCATGATATTGACAACAAAGGTCTACTCATGCTAAATGACTTTTGTGACCAGGTAAGGAACAGTGGAAAATGGAGAATTTGGAAGGATCTAGGCCATAGTGAAGAGAGCCCTCTAAAGGCCCAGGCAGACGCTCTTGCTCAAGAGCTAGAACATAGGATGATTTTGGTACCCTCCTTGTGTGACCAACTAATATGGGAAAGGAACCTCGAAGGAAACTTTAACCTCAAAGAAGCTAAATAGGTAATAACAGGGTTTAACTACCAAAACCCTAACCAAGCATGGAATAATATTTGGCAGAGCCCCCAGTAGATGAAAATTAAGTTATTGATTTGGTTATTTCATCACAGGAAAATTTTAAATTGGGAGAATCTCCTAAGAAAAGGCTTCATTGGCCCATCCAAATGTTACCTATGTGGCTTACAAGAGGAGACGATGGATCACCTTCTCAACCTCTACCCTTATACCTCTACCATGTGGGAATGGGTGGCTTCGGTCTTTAGGGACACTGACAGGAATTGACTTAGCATCTCCAACACTTTAAAGAATTGGAGGAAAAACTTCTCAGGAAATGAAATCATCAATAAAGCCTAGACTCTGGTTCCAGGCTTTGTTATCTGGGATATTTGGAAAGAACGTAATAATAGAATCTTCAAGAATAAAGCAAGCAAGACCTAGTACATAATTGATCAAATTGTAAGGGAACTCAAAGACACTTTCAGAAGCTTGTTGTGGAAACTTCCCAAGGACTCTCCTCTACCCCAGGAGGCATGTATACTACTACATTTGGGTCTCTAGTTCATAGGTCCACAGGGAATAATCAAGGGTGTGAGCCAAATAAATGTAGATATAAATATCTAGAATTATCCTCCACATGGTTTCCTAAAAGTCAATATAGATGGAGCGTCTAAGGACAACCCAGGGTTAGCTGGTTTTGGGGGGGGGTCATAAGAGATGAACAGGGACGAATAAAGGATATCTTTTATGGAATGGGTTGTTGAAACCCACAAGTGGATTTTGGGCGGAGGAAAACCTGTAAGCAGTAATTCCATGTTGGCTCCGATTCCATACACATAGTGACACGTAACAACGTGATGGGAGAGGGTAAACTGATTTTCGGGCAGATTTGGAGTGTGCAAGTTACCCGGCTGAAATAGGTGTGAGTCGTTAGATCTGATGGAGCAAGATCAACAGTTGACAGAAGAGGAGCTTGTTTCGAAGTCAGGAAGGGTTGTGACTACTGGATCGTGATTAGATCAATGGTGTAGATGTGCCAAAAATTATTTTAAAGGGCAGATTTCAAACTTTTATAAAATTTGGTTTGAGTTACCATAAGGTCCGAAGCAGTAGAGCCGGGTTGGGAAACCCACTTGTGGATTTCAGGCACAGAAAAAGTCGTAAGTGGTATTCCCATTTGGCTTTGATTCCACTCACTCAATGACACTTTTTAGCGAGGCAAGAGAAGGAAACTGCTTTTCGGATGGGTTTGAAGTGCGTAAGTTAATCGGCCAAAATATGTGTGAGCCGTTAGATCTAGTGGGGCGAGATCAATGGTTGACCACTGAGGAGCATGTATCAAGGTCCAGAAGTTCTGTGACCATTGGATCTTGGATAGATCAATGGTGAAGAAATGTTGTCATTTCCTTTGAGGGGTGAATTTCAAATTTTTAATCTGTGGTTTGTGTCACCATTGGATCTGGATTAGTGGAATATTAGTGGAGCTCTGCGACTTTTGCAGGAGTTTGTTTTGCTTAGCAGAAGCTCTAAAATTTGTAAGTAGTTGACAAAGAGTCCTTGGGAGTTTAGCACTCCTTCCTATTTACAATATTTTGGAAATTTGTGAGGATTGGTTTGATCCTAGCGATGTTTTTCCTGTTGTTGGCATCACCACAACAGGCTGACTCTTGTTTGGGTCTTTGCACTTGTAAGGACATGTAAAATATGTAATGTACTTGTACGGTTAATATAAAGCTCCATTCTTACTTGACCAAAAGAAAATAAAATTAGCTAAGTATCATAAAACTCTAAAATTTTATTTTCCATTGAAGTTGTAAATTCTTTGAAAACCTCAACTTTATAAAATACTTTTATTCTATTATCAGTCAAGAAAGGTTATCTTTAACAAAGTAAAGACTATTTATAGCTAAGCATCTCCAACTCTAAAATTGTCATCCAAAACTCTTAAGGAGCCAATGATTCTCCCCATCCATTAACTTTACTATTTTTAGAGTGTAATTCAAAAATATATTAACCTTAAAAGATAAGGGGTCTTATCATGAGCCTACTTACCATGTTCATAAGGAAATAATAGACTGACATTACCAACACTGAATACCAAACCAAGGTAATGTCATATGAATATTTTAATCTTAAGACAAGGGGTCTCGGCACAATCCATCTTGTTCAGTTCAATTACAACCAATGAATGGCATTGTCACTTTCTAGTCACCAAACAAAGACAATGGTATTTAGGTAACAAAAAATTGTTAAGATAAAAGTAAATAAATAAAACAGAAAAAATGAAATATATATATATATACTTTTGAAATTATCTCTAAATACTACACTCTTATATGAATGGGATTTTGAATCATTGATGGTTGAAAGGTAACCCTGTCGAGGCTATGAATGCTTGTTGGTAGTAGTGGCTCTACCAGTGACAAGTGAGTATATTAAAAGCACTAAGTTGTAAAAGCCCCCTACTTTATCTTTACAACTAATTAATGACTAACATAGACAAAAAAGATTTTCATCAATAAGATGATATAAAAAGAATTATAATTAAGTGAGTCTTCTTATGTTTAGAGTAATGTTACTTATCTAAATATTTCAAAAGTAGTCCTCCTTTCCTTAATTATTTTTACCTAGAAAAGTTTTAGAATTTTCACTGTTATCAGAGATAACTGGTTTTTCCAGTGAATCACCAATTGTTGTGTTGTACATCAACCCCCTATTTTTTTTTTTAAATAGCTTAGGAGATTATTGTATAAATAAATAGTGACCCTTAAAAATTTGAAAAACATAGGAATATAGTTAGTTTAGGGTCTTTGTTAAGAAGAAATTTGATTTTTTAATAAACAAATCCTCATAAAAGCTTGAATGGCTTGAATAAGGCTTACCTTAAAAGAAAACCTGACAATATTTCATATCGCAAAGTTTCATTTACCCTTTTCAAACTTGCAATTGCGATAAAAGATAGCCCCCAGGAACCAAAACATATATATTCCTTAAAAAAACTTAAGTATTGATGATATTCATTTACTACATAAATTCCTTGCATCACAATCTTATAACAGAAGTGCTATATCATAAGACCGAGGAACATCCTGATTGTGAAATGTGATAAGCTACTAGACCCGACAAAACAATAAAATACACTCTTTAAAAATATTGCGTCCTAATAAATCGCAAGAGTATCAACATGCTCCTTGCTTGTATCATTCCCAATTCCCCATTTGCGATAAAGTTATTTCTTAAATAATGCACCTAAGGAAAATCATAAAGCTAAAGCTAAAAAACAAAATCTGCACTTAATAATAAACCCATGTCCTGCTATAATGCCATGTATCTTCTCACAAATTCGCAATTGCTTAAAGCTTTAAGCCATATCCATTCTCCGATACTCACCAAACCGCCAATTTCGATATTGTGATAATGCGATTATCACAATCGCACATCTCTCATACTTAATAAGTCGATACAGTGATATCACCAATGAATATCAGCAGGGTACTTGAAGAATACGTTTTATTTACCATTTGAAAGGTTTTGCAATATGATATATTAATGAATAATAAATAACCATGAGAAGCCATGATTCTAGTTATTGAAGTATTCTAATGGTATTTATGATTTTAAATAACAAGGAGATTTGATGGCCTATTTGGATTGATTCGCACTTAAACTTCCCTTTCTATCATTTCAAAGCCTTATGTGCTTGTATGCTTCCAAATTTAACTCCTATTTCTCTTCATTCCTCTATATTCTCAATTTGTAGGTTTCACTCGAGAAAGAATTGTGCAACAAGATGAGTAAGTCGAAGAAAGGAAAGAAACCCGATGAAGCTACACAATCTTCTACATCTAGTGTAACAGAAATGCCCCCATTGTTCTTAGGCACGACATGCACTATCGGAAATGATACTTCCTCATGGGAAACCTTGTACCAGTTGCTGGAGAGTGAGGGTACTAGGATAATCTAAAGTAAAACAACAACATACGCCACTACCTCTTTAGAAGCCTCTCACTTTTAAGTTGCAAGTTCTTTCCTTCACAGAATTGTTACTAGACTGAAGATTTTACCATACACTGATATGGTAAAATCGATAATAGACAATACTAACATTGTTGACTGGGCATTCCAGACTTCAAGGAAAACGGTTATTAGGTCCTTCACAACAGAAGACTTGAAGAGAATGTATCATATACCAGACCCGCAAAAGGTGTATGATAAAGCCTTCTTCGAGCATTTTGCAACCGAGAATGAGGAACCATGAGACCCAATTAAGCAATGGAATTCAAACAATTGGTAAGGGATAAGGAAGAAAGAATACAACAGTTAGAGAAATAGCTAGCAAAAGAAATACAGAGTGTCAGCCATCAAATGAAGGCATAAATGGCCCAATTATAGCATAGCTTTGACCAATTGAAGCTCCCATACCAAGTAGAAACAAGCGCCAAAGATAGTCAAATACAACAGCTGTAGTTTTCTATGGATCAGTTGAAAGATAATCCTAAGCTTGAGGATTTTATAAAGGAAGCATTAGAACTCAATTCTTTATTATCTAAGCAACAGGAAACATTTTTTTAGAAGCTATCGATCATCAATCCAATGTGCAAGAAAAGTGATTCACTAATGAGTCAAGCATCCGATCTGAGGATTACTTTTAATGATGTTGATGATAAGATTTTAGGATACATAACGTGGCAGGATACTCTATAGGGAAGAGCAACAGATCTTCGCAAGATAGAGGAATCTCATAAAGACATCCTCTTTACTAATTGGGATATTCATCTAAAGCAAGCAGAAAGAGCAATTTCAAGAGTCATTGATGCTCCAAATAATATCATTGAAACCATCAATGATAATTTTCATAATGCTAATGTGATACAGGAATGCCCACCTAGGAGTCTCCCTGATATCAAAGCCCTAGAACACAATGGTAAGAAACTTTCAGAGCGAGAGAAGAGGTGATTAAATAACTAACAAAACTTGACTAGGAAGTATATTGGAGATATCTGGTAAAGCACTGCAGTCAGTGGCTAATTCTACGCTGCCTCGCTGACTCATCCATGCAGATGCTTCCTACTCTCTCAGATGCAGTGTATACAAGAAAATTGTGCATGGGGACAGGCCAGCCTCCTTAAGTCAAGCCGATGATGGATATTTACGAGCTTAGACAACGAATGAAGGAATATACACCATTACAAACTTGAGCTCGTCATTTCAATAATTTATGTTTTATGTAATCCTGTCACTTATTTTAAGGAGAGTTCTTTAAACCTCCTCAGAACTTTCATGTAATATATATTTTTTTACTTTATTTTTATTAGATATACCCTTTCATGTCTTTGAAGAAAGGGTCGACAAATTTATAAAGAAACACTTTAAAAGCTTGCACTTTTGTACTTTTGGAAACCATCTTAAAAAAAAGGACTGGACTAGAGCTATTTACTTTGTGAGCAGAGTTATATGCATTAGGTACTTCTATTATTATATATTTATTTGTTTATAAATTGATAGTGATTTCTCTTTATATTGTTTATCATATGTATCTCTTTTCATGTAGTTTTGTATTCATTCACTTCTAAACATGCTTGGATTGTTATCTTTAATACATTGATGAGAAAATGTTTGAATGATATTTGATGTGATATATGTTTAATAATTATTTTGATTAACTTTTTAATCAAAATAATAATAATTATTTTAAACGATTTTCATTTCTGTTAGTGTTTGATTAATCTTCATTATCATACACTAAAGATAATCATTGTAGATCGCATAAGTATAAGTAAAATCTTGGGTAATATATAAATAGGTGAAATTTACATGTATTTCAGTTGAAAACCACCCCATCTATCACTTAGTTTTTGGTAATCAACACCCTATCCATCGTCTCACGCTTTTATTGGGAAATTGGCCCCACTATATCTAGTTGGAGCCACTAATCCAAATGGATAAGGGACAGTATTCAAGTCCTCGACCCGATGGTTTCCCCAATGTTGTTGTAATGATTTCAAGGCTTCAATAGGTACTTAGACTCTGGTGCTTCATTTCATCTCACATCAAATAAGGATTTCTTCAATAGCTTATAGGATAAGGACCTGCAATTACACATAGAGCTTGGTGATGATGGAAGGTATAGAACCAAATGGATTGGCACTATCACCTTTAAAAGGGAGTCAAGCTACCATATTCAACTAAATAATGTAATGTATGTTTCTGGTTTGACAAAAAATTTAATTTTTGTAGTTTTACTTGAAGACAAAGGATATGATGTGGTGTTTATTAAAGGGGAGGCATATCTAAATCAAGTTCGTATTGGACAAGTAAAAAAAATGTTGTTCAAGTTAAAAATCTCTACAAGCTAGAGGTGGATGCACATGCTACATTGAGTAGCAAGGAAGAAAATGTTTAGGGACGAGATGTTGGAGAGCTTTGGAATAGGCACATGGGACACCTACACCATGGAGCTTTGAAAATAATGCAACATTTCACCACTAGACTTCCAAAATCAACCCTTGATCAACATGATGTTTGCAAGGGATGCACTCTTGGGAAATATGTTAAATCTTCCTTCTAGGGCAGCGATTTCACTAAGATGTGTGTGGACCATTTTCCACAATATCAATTGCAAATCATGGGTATTATGTGATCTTCATAGATGAATTTTCCCACAAATGCTAGATCTATTTTATGAGGAAGAAAGATGAAGTATATTCAAAGTTTATTGAATTTAAAGCCTTAATTGAAAACAAGATTAGAAATAAAATTAAATCCCTAAGAAGTGATAATGGAGGAGAGTATGTGTCTAATGACTTCAAAGAATTACATGCCAAGGAGGGTGTTAGAAGGGAGTTAATTACATCCCACAACCCATAGAAAAATGGGGTTGTAGAGAGGAAAAATAGAAGTATTATAGGAATTTCTATAGGAATGTTGCATGACCAGGGATTGCCACTATCCTTGTGGGCATAAGCTTGTAATACAACTATTTATTTGCATAACAGGAGCGCTCACAAAATTCTTGGAATGATTACATCTGAAGAAGCTTTCTCTAAGAGGAAGCCAAATGTCTCCCACTTTCGTATTTTTGGATCCATAGTCTATTGTCATGTCTCTAAATATAGTGGGAAATAGTTGAAACCCACTATAGAGAGAGGGATCTTTATAGGATACACAGAGACTCCTCACATTTACCAGGTGAAAATGCCCTCACTTAAGAAGACTATGATGAGGGGAGATGTGATATTTGATGAGGAGAAAGCCCTGGGGAGTTCTCTAAAGTGAAAGTTGAGCATATCACCAAAGGAGGAGTTTTTTAGTTCGAAAGGAGGAGCCTTAGTTAGATCCATATAGACATCTTTCTCAAAGGTAAGGATACATCCCAGGAGGAGGATGTGGAGTAGCCACATGTGGAGGAGCAAAGAGCAAGCTGAGTGGAGGCACCTACTTACACACACCCTTCCATAGAAGGGAGGAAGAGGACCAATATGGTTGATAGGTTGGTGCAGGAATCTCACGGGTAGGGTGGAGCTCTTAGCTCCTTGTGCATTAAGGAGATCATGTGACATATATACAAGATATATAACACTCATTAAATAACTAATTGATTATGAGCCATCTTCCTTTGAAGAGGTTATTTCTCAACAATCATGGGTAGATTCCATGGTGGAGGAGTATGACTCCATCATGCACAACAATGTTTGGGAGGTGGTGCCTAGACTTGAAAAAAAGTCAATTGTTGGTTCCAGGTGGTTATACAAGATGAAAATGCAGCTAATGGCATCGTTGAGAAGTACAAGGCTAGATTTGTGGCCAAAGTCTTCTCACAGGTGGATGGAGTTGATTATGAGGATACATTTCCCCTGTGGCAAGATATTCTTCTATCATAACCATTCTTGCAATGGCAGCATAATTGGGGTTGAGGATCCACCAAATGGATGTTAAAATTCCCTTCCTCAATGGAGTGGTTGAGGAATAGATTTAAATTGAGCATCCCAAGGGGTTTGATACATTTGATAGAATGGCACATGTGTGTAGACTCAAGAGAGCCCTCTATGGTCTCAAGTAGGCACCTTGTGCTTGGTACATTCACATAGATTCCTATCTAAGTGGATTAGGATTTACTAAGAGTGAAGCAAATGCCAATCTCTACTACATTATGATAGATGGAAGTATTCTCATATTAGTCCTTATGTCGATGATTTGATCTTGACAGGAGATTAGAGGTTGAAGGGTATGGGTTTCATGCACTACTTCAATGGCTTGGAGGTGTAGCAGGGAGATGGAAAGATATTTGTTGACCAAGCAAAGTACACTTCTGAAATCCTTTCATAGATTCCATATGCAGGATTACAAACCCATGGATATTCCTTTAGGTACTAACTAGAGGAAAGAGGATTCTTATACAGGTGAGGGAGTGGATGGCACTATCTACAAAAAAACGGTGGGGTACTTGATGTACTTGGTGAAAAAAAGGCCAGAATTTTTTTTGCAGTTAATCATCTTAGTCAAATTATGGTGGAGCCTACCAAGCTTCACTAGAAAGCAGTAAAACATGTTCTCAGATACCTTAGAGGAATAACAAATTTTGGTTTATGGTACAGGCAGACTGATGGAGTGAAGCTCTAAGGCTTCACAGATGAAAATTGGGCAGGGAGTCCCTTAGATAGGAAGAGCACATCAAGAACTGTGTTCAGTGTTAGGTCAGCATTTGTTTCTTTGTATAGTAGGAAACAGAGATATGTAACACTTAGCTCAACAGAGGGTGAGTATATAGTTTCTAGTCAATCAACATGCGAGGTTATTTGGATGAGGAAGATCCTAGTTGGTCTCTTTATACATGGGATGGATCCTACATTGATCCACTGTGATAATCAAAGTTGTATAAAACTTTATGAAATTATAGTGTTTCATGATAGGTCTAAGTATATAGACATCAGGTACCATCACTTGAGAGATTGTGTGTAGAGGAGGATTGTCATGTTACATTACATTCCTACAGAGGAGTAAGATGTAGACATTTTGACAAAGGCCTTGTCAAGGGCAAGTTCAAGTTCCATAGGAGTAATATTAGGGTTGTTCAAAACCCTTTTTTTGCTAAGAGGAAGTGTTAAATTATAGCAAGAAATGCTTCATTTGACTTGTGCCTTATTCAAGTGGATAAATTCAAATTTTCACTTTAGCCAAGTCACTCAATTCGAGTTTGTGGGCAAGAAGTAGAGTTGTGCATGATTTGATTTCTAAGATCTACCAATCTAGTGGATTTATATTTAGTGAAACTTAGTTATCTAAGCTCTAGTCTAGAATAGAGTCAATATGAGTTCAGTTGAGTAGTTTTAATTGTTGTTAACTCACTAATCTCTCAGTTAACTAGTTTTAATTGTTGTTAACTCACTAATCTCTCAGTTAACTAGTCAATTTACTAAAAATAGAACTAGCCATGCATGCAATTTGAATTACCTAGTTGAGTGGAGGAAAATGGCATAATTGTAATCATTATTGCATATTACTTAGTGGATAGTGTTTTCACATAGAAGGTGAGCTACTTCTCTTGGGAATTGTTCAAGGAAATTAGAGCTTCCCTATTCTTAAGGAGTAGGAATTGTGCAAGGAAATAGGAGGAAGCACGATGCCTATTTTTCCTGAGTATTGGGTAGATCAGACTCAAGAGGAGGAGATCAATATTGTAGTGTAGGTTGAGGTTCAAGGATTGAAGTTGTCATTGTAATAGATCATTTTCTCATTTGATATAATACAAATAAAGGAGGGCTTTTTCCTTGTTAGTTTCCCCAGTAAGAAATATATTCATGATGATTGAAAGATTGCATGTGTTTCTATTGTATGTTTTCCCTTCCATAGATTGAGTAGAAGAAATTTGTGTCTATTGATTTCAATCTGATTTTATTAGCAGCTGAAAATTTTGAGTTATTTCTACAGGGTGGTAAAGGGGAGATCTGGTGTGTTTGGTTTGTCGTCTTGAGAGTCAAGGGTATCTTCTAGTGCGACAATTGTCCTCCGGTAGTGGAGGTTTGTAAGTGACGAGTTTGGCATGACTATTTTGTGGGAAGATGGAAGGTGGCACTTTCTGAGTTGTTGGTGCAATTGGGTAAAGCCTCGGTCCATGTGTAGACAACAAGGTTGAGCCCATTGGGGCATGGGTCCATGAGGCCATGGAGTAGTGCATCTTGAAGCAAACCATGGTCTAGGGGAGGAGGTTGATCAACTCATTGTGCACTCTCCAGGTACAATTTAGACGTCACGTCCCTTCGATTTCTTGAATGATGTACTTTGATATATTTCAAAGATTTTGGAGAAAATGGATCAGGTTCAGCATGAGGGTAGGAATGAGGTTATAATTTCATGAACAACCTCCAACATAACTAGTGGTGTATGCTAGATAAGGTGGTGTTGTTGCATTGTGGGAAAAAAAGGATCTTAGAAAGTCTAGTGCACTTGCAAGGTTGCATTGATCATATGGAAGCTCATGTTCACAAAGATTTCCATGCTCCCCCGGCTCCTGGTAATAGGCGAGGTGACCATGCCCTGATCCTCCTTCCTCATTAGTGGTGAAGATTGGGTGTTTTTAGGTTTAGGGATTTTTTCAGTTATTTTGGATTATTTGTTTCTAAGTATCTAGTTCTCTCAACGTATTTTTATTGTGGTTCTATTTTCAAGTGGGGTTGGAATGAGGACCATAATTTTGTGATTTATGATCTGTCATGATGTATTCTAGACTTGAATTAATAGAAAATGTTAATTC
>APFE031483913.1:132188-150026 GCA_000404065.3 Pinus taeda | reverse complement strand
CAGATCAATAACTTTTTCTTTTCTATACTTAGATTCATATACGCTACTTCAGTTAAGGCAACCCACGTGTGTACGCAACTGTGTTTAATGCAACTAGCGTATATTCAACAAACTTATGATTCAGTTAGTGGACCTTTAATGAATGCATCAGAACATTATTAACCATATAAATAGTAAAAAAATGCATTACAACAGAGCAGATCATCACACATAAGAAGCACACATGGACCCCATGATATAAGGTGGAAACCCAATGTGGGTGAAAACCACCTGCAAATTTGTCTCTATCTTCTTTTAATAAGAAACTTCTTTTTACAATATTTTTGTACTAGCGCAGTCTTATACCAGTACATAGGCTTCTACCCGCAGAAGGCTACAACCTTCTCTCATTCTCCAGCTTCTCTTGGAAGGGAGCTACAACCCCCTTAGCTCTTGTACTAGCTGATGTGTTTACTAGTACGTAGGTGCTGATCTACAGAAGGCTACAACCTTCTTTCCTCCTCCAGGTACCACATTTCATGAATTTTCAAACTGGATACTCATGGAAAACAACATCATAGTCTAAAGGCCACATTTCATCCAATTTTCATACTAGACCCATCAATAACATTGAAGCACAAAATCAATCACCACTTGCATCATCAATCTCTGAATTACCCAACACTGCAACACTGAAACCCTATCAACAAAACACGTTCACCAGAACACAGAGAAGAACACAAAACGCTGCAACAATATTCAGAGCCAACTATATCATCAAAAATCATGCATCAGAGTGCATACGCTACTTGGAAAAGCCAAAACAGTGTGTATACACAACTTCATCAAAGCGAACTAGCGTATATGTCATCAAATACTTATAACTTCGCTGCACTTCCCGACTTCAAACATACGTAGATTATTACATACACAAAGATAATACATGTGTTAGCAACCAGATCTAGTCCATTAGATCACATAAAGATAAGTCATTATGATCCTAATCCATTATTAGATCTCATCCATCAACATTGAAGCTAATCACAATCAACCAATCTGAATATGCAGAATATTGACACCAATAAATAGTCACCAGAACTCAGAACTTTGCATCAACAACCAGAACCATCTATAACTTCAAACATCATAGTTCATATGGTATACGCCACTTAGATGTATCTAACCTGCATGTTTACGCGCTTTTATCAATGTCAACCAGCGTAACATCTATAAATATTCATTCATAATTTGCAGCTATTCTAGACTTGATTTAGATCATAATATTTACATAATAGTACATGCGTCAGTATACAGATCTAGAATAAGCATGATCAAACCAAATAGAGATGATTCATGCCAAGCCATAAGATCCTGATCCATCATTAGATCTTGCCCTCTATCAACTGCTGAGATTCCTCCTTAGCTCAGATCAAGTAAAGCATCATAAACCCATAACCTACATACTGGATCTCACTCTTCATCAGATATTTGAGACTTTCTCAGTGCCTTTACCTAATGATCTTCTCCTCCTTTTATAGTCTTAGGCCTTACTCAATACCATGGTCCAAAACCACTTAGAACCAATACCTTGGTCCAAATACCTGGGGTCAATACCTCGGACCAAATACCATGGTCCAAATACCACGGAGAAAAAACTTAGTTTCCGACATGTACACACTTTTCCTTGCATGAAAGTGCATGGATACACATACACGCCTTCTGCTCAATGAACCTGCATGTATACGCAACTTGGTCAAGGTAAACCTGTGTATACCTCTTTTTCTTTCATTCTGTGATCCTAAACTATGATTCAATATTGTTAACCTGTAGTACTTTGATCTTCATCATCGAGGACAACACCTGTATCATAATGTTAACTTGCTGCACTGTGAACTGTCCTTTCCTTTGAACTGCCCTGCATCACATCTGTTAACACAACTACCATGTATTAATCTCACATCTGATATCTCTTGTGAAGATTCATCTAGTTATAAGTGAGTTGTTTTGCTACAAGAGGGTTGCCATCAAGTACAACACGTTCATCATAATGCCAAAAATCTCCCCTTTTGGACTTGATGGCAACAACAGCACCAAGTCACTCTCCCCCTTTGACATCAAGGGCAAAGAGCAGACCGAGATCTTCTCCCCCTAAGAGCAGAAGACTTTCATATTTGAATAGCTAAATATTAATCATGCTCCCCCTAGGCACATGTTGAAGTCTTTGATTGAACTCTCCCTTTGTTCATGCTGAGATGTACTGCATCATCCATACACCCCCTGAGCACATGCAAAGTCTGAAAACATTTTCAAGAAAATAACGTGACTCTATAACTCAACTATGTGAGTTTGACCTTCCTATCACCAATGACTCATACACACATTCATTCTCCCAACCAAGTGGGGTTAAACTTGACTCATCCACCCAACCAAGTGGGGATATACTAGATACCAATTGTTTATACATGACTGAAATATTACATCATCCTTCCCATGCATAGTGGGGGTACAAATTACATCATATGACAAAAAGGGATTCATCAAATGACTACAATAGATAGAGACAAACTATTACATCATGGGTCTTGATATGACCTTATGACATTTATAACAGAGACCAAATATCCAAATAAGACCATGATAGTCATCAGCAATTATCATACATAATATATGATCTACTCCATAAGTATTTTTCAACACCATCCAAACCAGCAACCTGTATATGTCCATTAGTGTAGAAATGATTAATCTGTGGCAAGGTATGTCTGCATATAGATATCAACTCATCCTCTTCATTTCATCAAGATCAACTTGCTTCGTTTCCTTAGTAGAAAGAGAATTATCATAACCTCAGCATATGTCATATCTCCAATCATTCACATCATATCATCTATATGTGAAAAGCACTATGGTCATCATCTATGACCATAACATTGTCATCAATAATAGTATGATCTTTCTACAAGAGCTTTCAATATATCAACCATGTATCATCACTAGGGAACATCCTACATCTCATAAGCATCGACCATGATAATCCACATATGTGAGTATCAACCTATCATCATAAGGGAAGAACTCAAAGTGATTAAGTAAGCCATGCCTTCGAATAACTATGTCTCCATGTGACCTGCAATAACACCATTCTCTTGGCCAACAAACAATATGCAACTTAAGTAATCATCCATGTATCCATCATATTGTATATCCATAAAAGAGATATCAGTATGTATCTAGCAAACCATGATCTTATTTTTCAAGATTTCTTGAAATCATCAATAGAAACAATCCTCAATCATGTGAGAGCCAAGAACTATAGGAATTCTGCATCATAACTATATTATATGATCTTTATGCATATGATGACAGCAGCATATGAGTGACTCATCATCAAGTAATGAAGTTGTGTATTCAAGCTTTGTACTTCTCCTTATCCTTATGAAGATCACCATGTAAGAAACATATATGCATTATCAAAGAATCATCCACAAATCTGATCTGAACACCAACTATGTACCCCAAGAATCATATGAGATTTTGTCATGGATAACTCATAACCATATCTTAGCAAGATGTATTATTTATCCATATATGCATCATCACCAAGGACTTCTAACCATAATGCCAACAATGCATTATTCAAAGCATATGCTCCCCTTGAACCTGTGCCATCTGTTCACTGTTAGATTTGATCATGCATATATCAGCAATAAGTATCAAGGCATCATTAACATCAAGTTAGGATAAAAAATACTTCTAAACATCTTATGAGTACCAATACATTCCCACACATCATCAATAGATTGTAACCATTATCAAATAGAGAAAATAATGGACTAAATCATATCAGATCCTTTTTCTTGAGTCTATACTATTGCATTTCCTCAAATTATCATATATGCGATTGCGCAATGTCTTACTCGTGTATATACGCGACTTCTCTTCATGAAACTTGCGTATGAGATTTAGAACACTGATGTTTCTCACTTTCAGCTCCCTCTGAGTCTGTCATGTCTGTGCATTATTCTGTGCCACCTCTTTTTGACTATACTTCCTTTTTCTTCCATATCTTCAAGTGTCATGATGTTTTCTCCTTTTGGTATGGTGCCTGTATTTTGTTCCTGCATTCCTTTGCTATATGTCCAAGCTTGTTGCATGCGTAACATCTCATATGTTTCATATTCCTTCTATAGTAGTCAATGGCTTTGTGACCAAACATATTGCAAGCAAAACAATATCCCTTAAAGTACCTGGAACGTGATGATCTTTCTGTGTGATGGTCTTGAACCATTCTTCTTCTGCATCTAGCTGCAACATGTCCAAAATTATGACATACATAACATTCAACATTATTCATTTGAGGAAATGACCGACTATCACTTCCATAGTTAGGAGTAAAAGGTTTTCTTTGAAGAATTTCTTTCCTTGGTTGTTGACGGGATTGACCTCTTATCTCCTTGTTGGGCATTTCAGATTTTGCATTAGAGTCCCTTGTCTTACTTTGTGAACTAGATTCACCTTTAATAGATTCATGAAAACCAAGGCCATTTTTGATAGTAGGAGACCTTTGACTACTAAGAATATCATCCAAGATCTTAGTATTGTCTCGAAATTGTAAGATTTTATCCTTTTCTTCTAATTTATCTTTTATAATATTTACCTCAACCTGATGTTGCTCTTCCTTTTGAAGATACTGCTTCTTCATGATTCCTTCAGCTTTTCTTCATTCTTCCAACTGATGTCTTAATTCAAGAACTTCGTTTTCCTATTTTTCAAGAGCTTGGAGTAGTTCTTTATTCTGCTTATTTGATTCTTCAAGATCTTCTTTTAGCGAGAGGATCTTAGCTTCAAGACTTTCATAGTAACTGGATCTATCTCTGAGTTTCTTGATTGTTGTGCTCCTTTCATTTACTTCATTTCTTAATGATGTCACTTTATCCTGCAACTTTTGACATTGATCTTCCTTTTCCTTGAATAGCTTCCTTACCTTGTTTCCTTCCTCTAGTTGAGCTTTTATTTTGGTTACTTCTTTGGAGACACATTCCCTTTTATGCTATAGATCTTGTTGATCTCTAATTCTGTCTGTAAGCCTTTTAAATTATGCCTCTATTTGATATCTTTCTTTATCACCCATAGGATAAAATTCAGTTGTTTCGCTATCACTTTCATCATCTTCAAATGGATGGAGAAATGTATCACCAGAGGATAACAAATTCATACTCGATAGTTCTTTTGCTTGTTCATCTTCATTCTGAGGTGGTTCTGAATCTGAAGTGTTGCTTCCACATATTCCCCAATTGATTCTCCCATTGTCATAATTCTTCTAATATGTCTTCTTCTTCTGAGGCGCTTTCTTCTTTAGCTTCTTTCCCATTGTTCTATGGATCTCCTTCAAGTGATCAAGCTTCTACCAAAGGACTTGCTTTGATACCAATTGTTGGAGATAATACTGAGAGAGGGGGGGTGAATCATTATTAGCAAATCAATAACTTTTTCTTTTCTATACTTAGATTCATATATGCTACTTCAGTTAAGGCAATCTGTGTGTATACACAACTGTGTTTAATGCAACTAGCGTATATTCAACAAACTTATGATTCAATTAGTGGATCTTTAATGAGTGCATCAGAACATTATTAACCATTTAAACAGTAAACAGGTGTAGTACAACAGAACAGATTATTACACATAAGAAGCACACATTAACACCATGATATAAGGTGGAAACCTAATGTGGGTGAAAACTACCTGTTGCAATTCGTCTCTATCTTCTTTTAATAAGAAACTTCTTTTTATAATATTTCTGTACTTGCGCAGTGTTATACCAGTATGCCAGCTTCTCTTGGAAGGGAGCTACAACCCCCTTAGCTCCTGTACTAGCTGATGTGTTTACTAGTACGTAGGTGGTGACCTATAGAAGGCTACAAACTTCATTCTTCCTCCAGGTACCACGTTTCATGAATTTTCAGTCTGGATACTCATGGAACACAACATCATAGTCTGAAGACCACATTTCATCCAATTTTCATACTGGACCCATCAATAACATTGAAGCACAAAATCAATCACCACTTGCATCATCAATCTCTGAATTACCCAACACTGAAACACTGAAACCCTGTCAACAAAAGACAGTCACCAGAACACAGAGCAGAACACAGAACTCTGCAACAATATTCAAAGCTAGCTGTATCATCAAAAATCATGCATCAGAGTGTATACGCTACTTGGAAGAGCCAAAATAGCGGGTATACCGAACTTCACCAAAGCGAACCAGCATATATGTCATCAAATACTTATAATTTCGATGCACTTCCTGACTTCAGACATACCCAGATTATTACATATACAAGGATAATACGTGTGTTAGTAACTAGATCTAGTCGATTAGATCACATAAAGATAAGTCATTATTATCCTGATCCGTTATTAGATCTCATCCATCAACACTGAAGCTAATCACAATTAACCAATCTGAATATGTAAAATACTGACACCAGTAAACAGTCACCAGAACTCAAAACTTTGCATCAACAACCAAAACCATTTGTAAATTCAAACATCATAGTTCATATGGTATACGCTACTTAGATGTATCTAACCTACGTGTATACACGCTTTTATCAAAGTCAACCAGCGTATACATCTGTAAATATTCATTCATAATTTGTAGCTATTCCAGACTTGAGTTAGATCATAATATTTACAAAACAGTACATGCATCAATATAAAGATCTAGAATAAGCGTGATCAAACCATATAGAGATGATTCATGCCAAGCCATAAGATCTCGATCCATCATTACGTCTTGTCCTCCATCAACCGCTGAGATTCCTCCTTAGCTCAGATGAAGTAAAGCATCATAAACCCATAACCTGCATACTGGATCTTATACTTCATCATATATTTGAGATTTTCTCAGTGCCTTTGCCTAATGACCTTCTCCTCCTTTTATAGTCTTAGGCCTTACTCACTACCATGGTCGAAAACCACTTAGAACCAATACCTTGGTCCAAATACTTGGGGTCAATACCTTGGACCAAATACCATGGACCAATACCAAAATACCATGGTCCAAATACCATGGACCAAAAACTTAGTTTCTGACATGTATGCGCTTTTCCTTGCGTGAAAGTGCATGTATACGCATACGTGCCTTTTGCTCAATGAACCTGCGTGTATACACAGCTTGGTCAAGGTAAACCTGTGTATACCTCTTTTTCTTTCATTATGTGAGCCTAAACTATGATTCAATACTGTTAACCTGTAGTACTTTGATCTTCATCATCATGGACAACACCTCTATCATGATGTTAACTTGTTGCACTGTGAAGTGTCATTTCCTTTGAACTGCCCTACATCACATCTGTTAACACAACTACCATTTATTAATGTCACATCTAATATCTCTTGTGAAGATTCATCTAGTTACCATGTATAAGTGAGTTGTTCTTCTACAAGAGGGTTGCCATCAAGTACAACATATTCATCATAATGCCAACAATTATTTCATAAAATTTGTTAGAAATTTTTAATATATATATATATATATATAATATATATATATATTACTAATAATCTATTCATTAAATTCTAATTTTAATATTATTATTAATAAATAATATTTTTTATATACAATATTTTAGAATTATAAACTAGTGTTTTTAATTTAAAATTCAAACTAATTTTTTTTTATATCGTTTAAAATCTTCGAATATAAGGTTTTTCATTGAAATACACAAAAATTTGTGTCACACTCCCTAGTAACATTATCATATTAGTTCTAATAATAAAAAAAATATTTGCAGTTAATAATGCACATATACAATCAGGATAATTATGTTTTACCAAACTCAAGATGACATTAAAAGGATGTTCGTGAAGTTATGTTATAGGTGTAGTGACATTATTTAATGTCTATACTTTATTTAGAATTATTACAAACATTTATGTTCATGGTTTTTATTATATTGCACCGATGACCATTTTAACAAAAAAAAACTACCCATCGTAGTTATGTCGTCCACCGGTTAATGCATGCTCTGGGAAACTTTTGGATTTAGCATCTTAGCCTTAACTTGGCACCTGTCTTGGGTCTTGGGTTTCATCCACAGTCCTGGATGGAGATGCCTGATCAATGGTGGAGATTGTTTCATCCTAGGTCATGATAACTGCCACCCCCACACCCTCCGTCGAGACCTCATTTTCTCCATGCAAGACATGATATTGTTGCCGCCATCTCAAGGGTATTGTTGCCGCCATCTCAAGGGTTCCATTGCATAATTCGTTTAACATTTTTTCTACCACAGGTTTATTTCTCAATGCGGTATGCAGGGGTTATGCTTGAAATCTATAGAGTCGAGGTAAGAGAGTTCAAAAGGTGGTTTTTATCCTTTATTAAGCTCAAGAGTTGCATAAAATTCTTCATTTATTTAATGATTTTTACTTGGTAGGCTTGTCGGTATACCAGTCATGGAAATGAGTTGTTAATTGATCATTTACGGTGGTCTAAAACTTTCTACCGAAAGGGTTATGCACCTTGGTAAAACCCTAATTTGAACGGAAAATTAATTCTATATTTTATCTTGATCTAAGCCTATTGCAGACCCTGACTCTTGCATGGTTGTTCTCCTGGCAGGCTTCCTTCCAGTCACAAAGGCGAGTTTCGAAACACAGGTATAGTTGCTTCTCAGAATAGCTACAATTTCCAAGATTTCTTGATGATAGTTTTTTTTTTATTATTCTAATTCCTTGACTCACTTTATATTTTGAATGCAAGTACCTGAATTCTCTTTCTATTTTTCGTTAACAACATCAAGGGTTTCATTAATCATTCTAGTGCTACTCACCTTGTTCCAGGTACAAGAATGGCTCCGCTACACTAAGGGTTTTATGGCTAAGAGGATTATCCAAGGCTGGGATATTTTCTATAATTTTTTACTGAATTTATGCTATGAGGGTTTCGAGTATTTTCATTAGCCAAGTAGAAACTTTGGTTGAATTTATCGTTTATAGTTAATTTCTCATTAGCAAATTCTTGTTAAGATTAGAACTTAGTTCTTCCTTTGTATATTCTAGCACAACAACAATGGTTGCTCAGATTGACAAGATACAATGAGTGTGAATGTTTGAATATTTATTTTATGGTTAGCTATAGTGGCTCTACAGTTATAATTATAGATAAAGCTATACTATGTTTTCCATTAATTGAATACCATTTTCATATTTCGTTGTTCCTATCTTATTTAAAATGTTTGTCAATTTTATTTTCCTGTGTTGAGGTTCTGAATTAAGATAATGTTTACTTGATTGAGTTCAAGTTCAGAATTAGTCTTATTTTTAATACAATGTTACAGTCTCCATGTCCTACTTCACACTAGGGTTAAAAGTATCTTTACTGAAATTATGTATTTGGTAGACCAGGGATTGCAGGGATTGCTTCTAGGTTGGCTGACACTCCGACTAAGACATGAAATTAACCCAGGTTCCCAGCACATGATTTTCTTCCCAAGCCTCAACAATATCAAGCTAGGGTTTCATATTTCATTTGAACAGAAAAGAAAGAAGTTATTTCCTAATTATTTTCAACCTTGTTCAATCCTTATTAACCATACATATCACTTTAATCATACTATTGGTAGATTTTGTAGTAAAGGACTTAGTACATTTATTCATTCAGGGCTCTGTTGGTGTAGATACATGTTTTCATAATACATATAGACCAGTAACCGTGTCACAATATCTGTACATGACTTAATTACTATAGACTCATTCACATAACTCTGTTACACATTCCACATTGTATAACCAGGTCAGGATGTACTCATCTATTTCCTGTTGATATTTCACCGAATTCTGGAGCTTCCTTTGCAAATCAATGCCTTGTTCCTCCCTACCATGAGACCAATCCCGAACTGTGTCTCCACCCTTGCTATCCTCATAAGAAGGGTATTAATAACGATTTTGCACAGTTAGCTTCTATTACTATCTAGTCCTAACTAGACTTAGCCTAAGATTTTCTGTTACACGAATCTGTGTGACCTTTCAGCACGGTTTCTTAACATAGTTCTTTTTTGGTTGCCATTCTCTCCTTCAGGTTACTTCAGGTACCTCTACCTTGTTGGTTTTACCTTTCTTTCCTTTTCATTCTCAAGGAGAGTTTATGGGCACTGAAATGCCTCACCCATAGCTGACTAACCACCCTGACATGTGAGGCACAATTAAGCATGATTTTCCAAGTGAATTGTTCATAATTCCTACATCATTAAAAATGTGATTTATTTATAAAATATAAAATCAAATATCACCTTTTAATTTTTGACCTTTTCGAAGTTTGTCACCATTATCATGTCTTTTACTGAAGCAACTATTATTTACAATTTTCTCAAGGGATGTTACATCTCTCCCACCCTTTAAACCAAACACCGTCTTGATGTTTTTATGCTGCCAGAACAAACCTGGGTAAGCTTCTCTCATAAGTTTTTCATCTTCTTGGGTAGCCTCTTCTAGGCTAAAGTTCCGCCACTACACTTTAACTTGGGTGATAACTCGCCTCCACAGCGTGACTTCTCTCCCATCAAGTATATGTAGGGGATTGGTTAGAAAATCACCATCCAACTCGACCTACATAAATAATGATTAAATACTTGTTAGATTCTTCCTCTTTCATGGAGTTTTTTGTTTTGTAAAAGAAATAGACACACACACACACACACACACACACACACACATATTACTGCTTCACAAGTTACCTATATGTTCTACCAATTGATTAAATGTTTAGGATCATACATGTACTTCTTTAATACAAAAACAGGAAAAACGTTATGTACATGTATGTGACTTGGCAAAGCTAGATGATAAGCTACCAGTCCAACCTAAGCTAAAAAATGGAAAGGACCACAAATTCAGAGTACTAGCATGGTGAACCTTCCCCATTATAAGGTGATTTTCTTGGGTTTTACCCATCCATATACATGATCCCTGACCTGGAATTCTAAGTAACTGCGCTTTTTGTTAGCATAGGTCTTTTGACGATCTTGCGTGGCCTTTAAATTCATTCTTGCCTTATTCACTTCCTACTTAGTTTCTTTTAACATTTTGGCTCCCAACATTAATTTGTCTTTAGGGCCTCCCCAATTTATGGGTGTTCTACATCTTCATCCATACAATATCTCGAAGGGACTCATCTTTAGGGATGCATGATAACTATTGTTGTAATAAAATTCTACCAAATATATATAGTCCTCCCATTTAGATGGTTTTTGCATTACGTACATTGTCAACATATCCTCAATCACTTGATTTACCCGCTCAATCTACCTGTTTGCTTGAGGATGATAGGACGTAATAAATTGTATTTGAGTGCCTAAACCTTCAAAGAGATATTTCCATGATGCAGGTGTAAACTTCACATCTCTATATGAAATTATTTCTTTTGGTATTCCATACATTCTAAAAATTTACATCATAAATATAGTAGCAATTTGAATTGTTTTAAAAGTATATTGTACAAGGATAAAATGAGAATATTTACTTAATTTGTCCACAAACACCATTATAGAGTCATTTGTTTCTTAATCTTGGGTAAACTAATGATAAAATCAATTGTAATAGTCTCCCATTTCAATTCCGGAATAGGCAGTGGGTGACAGGGAAAATTTTAAGGATGGAAATTTATCTTAGAGTTTAGAAACCTTGGTGAATCTCACTAGGCTTTAATATGAAATCTATAAAATGTTTGGCCATATTTTTGTAAAAGTATTAAAATTTCTACTAATTTTATGTAGTCTTTATATAAAATTTTGGCGATTTTTAAGGTAAAATAATTTTATACCATAAAATTTGGGCAAATCATTTTTAGAAAAAAAATCCAAATCAATGAATTTTTTTTTGTAAAAAGCATAGAAAATTAGCCCACTTGCGAATATTAGCCTCTAAAATTTTCCCTGGTGGGTGAAGTAGTCCAGCTAGATATTGGTGTTCAACTTTTACCTATTGACATTCTAAACAATGAGCTAGATAATTAGCCACTAATGCTTTCATGTTGGGCCAGAAGTATTTTTTTAATGCAGTGATTAGTTTTTGCTAAACAGGATGAGCCGCATAAGGGATTCTATGGTATTCATCAAGAATTAACTGTTTGACACTTTTTTGATTGGGCACATATATCCTGTCTCGGTAGATAAGAAGATTCTCATCATTTACCTTAAATCCTAATTGTTGTTCAAAGTTGTTCATAATATAGGCTTGCTACATAAAAATTGATATTCAATTTCTCTTTGAGCGGCTTCTTTAGTATGTTCTTTAAAAGCAACATCCACTTTGCTAAATTATATTTCATAGACAAAATTTAATTTTTGACTTAAATCATCCACTATTCGGTTTTCTTTGCCTTTATATAGTCCTCCCATTTAGATGATTTTTGCATTACGTACATTCTCAACATATCCTCAATCACTTGATTTACTCACTTGGTCTGCCCCTCTGTTTGAGGATTATAGGATGTATGCCTAAACATTCAAAGAGATATTTCCAGAATGCAGGCGTAAACTTCACATCTCTATCTGAATTTATTTCTTTTGGTATTTCATGTAGTCTAAAAATTTCCTTCATAAATATGTTAGCAATTTGCACTATTTTAAAAGTATACTGTACAAGGATAAAATGAGAATATTTACTTAATTTGTCCACAACCACCATTATAGAGTGATTTTGTTTCTTAGTCTTGGGTAAACCAGTAATAAAATCAATCGTAATGGTCTCCCATTTCCATTCCAGAATAGGCAGTGGGTGAAGTAGTGTAGCTAGATGTTGGTGTTCAACTTTTACCTATTGACATTCTAAACAACGAGATAGATAATCTACCAATGCTTTTTTCATGTCGGGCCAAAAGTATTCTTTTTTAATGCAGTGATCAGTTTTTTTTAAACGGAATGAACCACGTAAGGACTTCTATGGTATTCGTCAAGAATTAACTGTTTGACACTTTTTTGATTGGGCACATACATCTTGTCTCGGTAGATTAGAAGATTCTCATCATTTACCTTAATTCCTATTTGTTGTTCACTGTTGTTCATAATCTGGGGTTGCTGCCATAAAAATCGATATTCAGGATCTCTTTGAGTAGCCTCTTTAATCTATTCTTTAAAAGAAACATCCACTTTGCTAAATGAAATTTTATAGACAAAATTCAATTTTCAACTTAAAGCATTTGCTACTCGGTTTTCTTTCCCTTTTAAATGTTTAATTTCAAAGTCAAAATCACTCAGAAAGGCAATCCACCATGCTCATTGAGAGTTCAAAGTAGGCTGCTTAAAATAGTTAGTTAAACTATGATGATCTTTCATTAGGAAAATTTCTTTCCCAATAAATAATGTTGCCACATATTTAATGCATGTATTATTGCAATTAGCTCTAAGTCATATGTTGAGTATTATTTCTCATGTTCCTCCAACTTCCAAGATTCATAAGCTATAACACTGCCTTCTTGCATTAATACTCCCCCTACACCATCATTACAAGCATCAGTGCAAACGACAAATTCCTTGTCAGGATCTGCAATGCTTAAAATAGGAGCAGTGGTAAGGGATATTTGTTATTGTAGCAATGCTTAGAGAATATTGTAGCCCCTTTCACTTGATGAAACAACTCATAAATAAGAGGTAAGGGATATTTGTTATTAACTGTCAATTTATTTAACTGTTGATAATCAATAGACAACCACGATGTTCCATCCTTCTTCTTCACTAAAAATACAGGAGCTCCCCAAGGTGACACGCTTGGGTGAATGTACTTTTTATCTAGTAATTCTTGTAATTGCATTTTAAGTTTCGTTAACTCTGGCACACTCATATGATAAGGTGCTCAAGATACCAGAGTAGCCCTACGAACTAATTCAATGGTAAAATCTATATCTCGTTTTAGGGGCAATCCAAGAATATCTTTTGAAAAAACATCAGGACAATTTTGTACAACAGGTAGATTTTCCAAGGTGGAAGTTTTCTCTTTTGAATTTGAATATCCTACTTGCACAACATAATTATGAAACCCCTCTCGAGTGCATTTTTCCATCTCGGAAGTGGTTATTGGTCTTAATTTCAGGGATCTTTTTACCCCTTGAATCTCTTATCTCATTCCTTTTTCATTTAAATAATTGATAGTTTTATCTCTACAATTGATGAGGGACTAGTGTCTCTCTAGCCAGTAAATGCCTATTAGGATATCATAAGATCATAGGGGTAAGACATTCAAGTCTACCACAATTGGCTGACCTGCTAGCTCCATGAGCAGTTATTGACCTTAGCTAACACCCCTCTTTTAGCCCCCATGGAAAGTTGCACTGACCATGGATTTTTATATCTAACTGTTTGCAAACAAAATTTTTCTACCACCTACATTAGAGGAATTTTGAGGTCTAAAATGGGCCTCCTAAGGAAATTATAAAATAATAGTGGAAATAATAAAAATAAAATTAGCTTACATCATCAAATTTTAGAGGGAAAAAAAAGAAAACTACTTTTTCAGCTCGTATTTTCAACTTATCTTCCTATGGGTTTACTCAAATTTCAAGCAGGAGCACTTGTTGCATGCAGAATTTAATTCCTCATCCAAGGAGTACCAATATTGCATACTTTCGATGGACTTTTCTACATGAAAAATGAAAAATTCATGAAAAATGTGATTGCAATCACGTTTTTTTCATATTTCTCATTGTTTCTGTAGCAGGGTTCATCGAAAGTATGCAACATGGGTACTCCTTCGATGAGGAATTAAATTTTGCATCTAATGAGTACTCTTGCTTGAAATTTGAGTAAAACCTTAGAGAGATAAGTTGATAATACAAATTGAAAAAGTAGTTTTATTATTGATTGACATCATCATCTTGAATATTATTAGTTCTTATCAAGTTTATTTTCGTTGTACATTTTTCTTAGGAAACCCATTTTAGACCTCAAAAGTTCTCTAATGGGGGCTTATATAACTTAAACTAGCTCCTGGATCAATCGAAATGGATACGGTTTGGTCAAAAATCTTACCTTCAAATTCTACCATCGTGGATTGATACTCAACTTCATGGTCTTCTAGAGAAGCATGAATTCTAGATAAACTCCTTGTCACTTATCCCATGGTCGATGCTTCTTGAATCTATGCAACTTGTTCAATCCCCTTATGATAAGGACAATTTTTAACATAATGTGTTCCTCCACATCCCTATATTTTAGGGATCTATTTTTAGCATCAAGAGTTACATGCAAAGTCATTTTTAGAAACTCCTGCCAAGTGCCGCTTTCCTAGATTTGTGGCATGTGCAGCATAAATGTTAAATTCGCCAAATCTATTTAAACAATGCCTCAAATCTCATTCTACACATTTGATCTTGGAGCTCTAGCATTCTTGAGGCATCTAGGAACCTCTGGCATAGTCGGCACAACTATTCCGGGTATTTTTTCTTTCATGCCGTTTGCTGCTTTTTTTCTCGCTTTTTAGATTTTGTCATGTATGAGTGTTGTTTCCTTGGTATTATTGAAGGAACACTGGTGTTTCAATGTGTTTTAGCTTGTATAAGTGTTGTTTCAAGTTTTTCATTACCTTTCCTTAGTGTCGCATGCATAACATTGTTTATGCACTCACAGGCGTCGTTATGGTGACTCGCTTCGTGAGCTTCTTGGTTTTTCCATTTCACTAATTTCTGCACTTTCTTGAATTGCATGCATGTCTATTTCACTCAGATATGCATCAAATTTGCACACACATTCAATCCTTCATTTTTTCAGGTTCCCATTGGGCAAATTGGGGCTGGCTTGGCCCAAGTCTTGTCTCTTCCAACATGCTCTACGCATTCCTAGCAGTCAAGGCTCTGCCTTGCCTCTAGGAATTATGTAGAGGCTACCCAGGCTGTGTCCCATCTATTCTCTACACAATCTTGGGAGGCAATGCCCAGTCTTGCCCATTCGAACTACGCAATGCATAGTTCCAACCAGCAACCCAACCTGACTGTTTTTCACATTGCTTAGTTTTAATCGGCAGTCAACCTCACTAGACTATGAATTGTGTAGATCCAGCCAATAGTTAGCCTTAATGGTAGCTGGGACTGCACAATGTGTAGTTCTAGCTAACAGTCTCCCAACTTCCAGGAGTCAATGTTATGAAATCTTGCCCAACAGTCACCAATTTGTTGACCGAATGTTTCTCGAGTTATTTGATATTTTTAGCTGACATTTTCTTGCCATGAGTGTCTTCTCTATCTCTAGGTAACGTAGACTTTTGATCATCTTCTCAACAATATAGGTATCATGGCCTCCAAGAGAGTTGGATCAAAATAAAAAGTTGAAATTAGTACTGGGGATGTGGTTGAACAGGGGTCTATGAGCTTGCTCGTGTACACAAACACACACTTATTCCTCGAGAATGACATCAAGGTCACATGGCAAGACATCAATACTATTTTCTTAGGCAGCTTTGAGGAGAATCTGGAGGACCGATAGGTCTATTTGAACATCCATAAGTCAGGATTGTACAAGGTTGCATGTAGGTTTCTTATGCTCCCATGCACAGATGTGATCCATTGGATTGTCTCACACATTGATCCTGAGACAATGATACTGAGCAGTGTTAGTGGAGCAAAGTTTGCTTCCTTCACGACGAAATATTATCAACATATGTATCATTTTCCACTGTTGGTGAGTAGGATGGATGCACCGTTCTACACTCCCAATAACAACACGAACACAAGAGACGTCTTGAAGTGTTGGGTAAGGGAGCCAACAAATTTCTGGATGGCACCCAACTAGATATACAGGACAAAGACACTTAGTAAGTAATATCGGTTCTTGGTCATCTTCGCATGGTGCATGTATGGGGAAGGAAGTACATAGACCTTCCCATAGAGTTGGGTTGCTATATTGGATCAACTAGCAAGTGAAGGAAAGCCTTTCAATTGGTCTAACATGTCGGCTCTCTAGCTGAAAGTGCATGTATCCAATGTCCAAAGTCTGCCCAAGGATCAACAAGCAAAATTCTTCATGTCTTCCTACCTGCTTGATGCAATCTCTCCTTGTCAACATTTTCCTAGCATGGATTGTGCATGGACACCTTCAGAGAGTGTCGTGAACATATATTGCAAGTTTCTCTCAAACTGCAACTATCGAGGAATCATGGCTAGAATACCTGACCATGTCATCGCCCCTATGTATATTATGATCTTTGAACAAGATCCACCTGTTGAGGCCTCGGAAATTGCTGCCACAACATTGGGGGATAACCACCCGGTCCGGACCTTGGTACAGCTCCTTTTCCATTTGGGATGGTGGCTCCGACTGGAGATAACGGGACCAGTTTCCTGATAATGAAATAAAAGGGATGGATGGGTGATGAATAGTTTGCTTAAGTGATAGGAGACTAGCTTATTCTATTGACAGAAATAGGGAAACTAATACTAATCCCGGGAACAACTTATTCATTCGGAATGTAGCGTTAAATAATATTTATCTATCTAACAGGCATGTAGATGACTCTGTAAAATAAATAAGAGACATTCAATCATTCAAAGATTACTTCATATGAATAGTCACAATGAAGTGATAATTACAAATTACTGCATTCACTGTTTATATGATCGATACATATATACGATTGAAAGGGAAGCATGCGATAAACAACCAATAGTGGAATTCATAAGGAATGCTACGAAAAGCACATATATATATATATATATAAGCGATAATAGCAAGAGAAATTTAAACAACAATTCATATAACAAAAATGAGTACAGACGCAGATAATAGTACCATGTGAGCTGCAGATCAATCCGAAATATCAATCGCTATTCAAAATTCCTTCTTCAACATAGAAATGCTTTTA